>JANHGL010014162.1:0-11363 GCA_024611195.1 Ceyx melanurus
GTCTCCGGCGGCAGAGCCGATGGCCCCGCGGGCAGCAGCGACCGTCGCGTGCCCGCTGCGCCGGGGCATCCCTTCCCAAAGTCTGTCCCGAGGGTTGGCTGGAGCAGAGCTCTCTCCAAGCACAACTAAACCCTGGGAATGCATCGTTGGGAACACAAGAGGAAAGCAAACCCACCTCTGTGTTTAGAATTGGAGAAGCGTTTCGGTTGGGAGACCTTTAAAATGATCAAGTCCAAGGGTTGCCCCAGCACTGCCAGGTCACCACTAAACCATGTCCCTCAGCACCACAGCTCTACGGCCTTTAGATATATATCATAATAAATCTACCCTGAACAGCACTGCTGGTGCCTCTGGGTCCCACCTCTCCCCTTCCCTGCTGTCACTCCCACCATGAAAGCCAAAGCAGTCAGTCCTCTCCTGCTCTCCCACCTCTCTCCAGGGAAAGCGGGGGGCTACGGAAAGCTCCCAGTGCAATGGGAGGAACTGGGATGCTGTTTGGCACAGTTGGAGTGGGAAAAAAGACTCAACACGACAGCAGAGTGTGATTTGGAATGAGCTGGTGCCTGGGATGCACCCAGCATAGGCAACGACCCTTCCAGCCAGCGACAGTCATCTCATTCCTGTTTCACTGGGAAACTGAGGCACAGAAGGACCTTACCTGGGCTGAACACTAATCACCAGAGACTGGGGGGTTCAACCTCTCCCCTCTGACCTGGGAGCAGAACACAGCCCCTGTGGAGAAGCACAAACCCACCACGTGTCCCATCCCTCCTCCCGGCCGGCACACAAGCGACGGGGGCTCCAACTGAGCGGCTGTCGCCTGTGATTTGTGGCATTAATATTTCAGGGGAGGGGAGGGAAGGGGTGACAATGGCTGGGGAGAGCCAGCTCTTGGAAGTCAACTAGCAGGGTTATAGCTGAAGGCAAAGCAATAACACTGATGGATCTGAGGACCTGGAGTGGCAGAGGCTGGAGGAGGAGGAAAGGAGAGAAGAAAGCAGATAAGGAAGGGTGACAAACAACATAAATCCATTCTGTCTTTCCATGAGGTTGCCATGAGCTTGTTACCAGCCTTTCATTAATTAGCCCTATACTGCACCAGGGAGGGAGCATCAGGCTATCCCAGGAGAACCAGAAAGCACTGGGAGGATGCAACAGGCCCTGCTGTTCCCTAGAGGCTGTGCTGGATCCCCAGTGCTGGGAGTGTTTCCCTGACAGCCACTCCACTGCCAGAGGGTGCCAGCAGCTGCCCAAGCAGCATACGTCCGTCCATCCATCCATCCATCCATCCATCCATCCCACACATCCATGGGCAGCTTCAACTGAGCCTCATCCTGCTGCCAGGGGAAGCCACATATCCACTAGCCCCACTGCCCCCAAACCCAACGCCATTATGACAGCTCCGATAACACCCTGACAGCCCCAGCCCCCTCCAGCCTAGCAGTGGACAGGCTCAACAGCCAGAGTCCTTTTTAAGACTTGCACCACTTGAGAGGCTTAACGACAAGAATATCTCCATTATCCGCACCCAGAGCCCTTGAGCAGCCCCTGCTGCTCTGGAGCAGCTTAAAGGATGGGAATTACCATCGGGAGCCCCCCCAGATCCCTCTGTGGCATCCCCCAGCTCCGGCTCCCGCAGCCCTCTGGGCCTCTCCTTCCAAGGGATGACAAATATCTACACAACCACCCCCCCTCAGTCATCACCTCGGTCTCCTCCCCGAAGCTTTTCACACCTTCCATCAGCAGCGAGGCATGAGCGACTGGCAGCGGGCCACGGCCAGCCCCGCCGCGGCGCAGAGACGGGAACATTTTGCTGGGAAAAGGGCAATTTAATTATCCTGTCTTCTGTTTCGTGACAACACAGGAACGTGCTGCTCAGACACGGAAAGCACCGCGCAGGCAAACGGCGATCCCGCCGCCTGCTTCCCGGAGCTGGCTCCTCGCTTCCCGGCTTCCTGACGGTGGCAAAGAGGGGGTGGGAAAGGCGAGCGCGGGGGAACGACGGGGTTAAAGCAAAGCCCCAAACCTCCAGGGTTTTCCACAGTCCAAAGAAGCAGGAACAAATGTTTTTGTTGTCCAGCTGCAATGCTTCTTCCGAGCTCAAAGCAAGTGCCGTGTCTCATCTGGGGGCCGTTTGGCCAGCACGGGTCTGTTTTTACATGGAAAATGGTATTTTGAAGGGGAAGGTTGATCAGAAAAGGAAGAAGCATTAAACATACTGCAGCCCTCTTTTGGGAGGCCAAAACCGTTCACTGAATCCAGCCAGACTTCGCAAACTGCATCTGACCTTCCAAAGCACCGCTGACCAGAAAATGTACTATTGAAATATATTAAAGAATATAAACTGTATTAAAACCCACCCCTTAACTCAGCTGTACACATGGACACCCCTTAACACAGGACAAGGGGTGAAGGTAGGAGCTGCAATGGGTGGGTTGCAGTTGGCAGAGAGTCAGGGCCACTCCTGGGGCCACTGGGGACGGGGCCAGAGGATGCTGCTGGGAGCAGGTCCTGTCCCACAGGGCAGGTAGGAGGGTGCTGGTGATACTGGTCCTGCTCTCAGTGAACAGGCAGCACGTGTCACAACCCAGTGTGGGTTGTGAAGCAGCTCCATTAGCACCCAGGACCGAAGCCACCTTCCCGGGGACATGGCACAGACATTCTAATTAGTACATTAATGAAGATGGTTGATGGGGAGGAGCAGGTGTGAGAACATGGAGCAGGAGCTGGAGTGTCAGGGCAGGACTGAGGTACCCTGAGCACTCAGGGACAGCCTGACTGGCCAGCTCAGAGGCAAGGTAGGAGACGGAGAGCAGCAGCCCAGCTGTGATGGGTCACAGCTCCTCCTTGCTCCTCCAGCAGAGCAAGGGCCTTCCAAGCTCCCTGTGTTGCTCAGCTGCTTGAAGGGCAAGAGCTGCCATGACAATAAACAAGCATGAGAGGGAAGAAAGCATCTTTCTGGAGAGCACAGTCACAGAAAAGGAAAGAGAAAACAAGTTGGTGCGGGAAAACAGGGCAGGCTCATGTGGGGAGCACTGCTTCAGTGCCTACAGCAATGCCAGAGCTACCTGAAATCCCTGGCACTAGAAAGTTCCCACGCCCCAGTGCAAACCCGGTGACAAACCCAGTGATGAGCTGGCGCATCCTGTGACATGGGAAATGACCTGGCAGCCTCACTTACCAACAGGTAACAGAGCAACAAGCAAGGAGCTTTCTGCCCACCCACGAGGGCTGGCAGTGACACCTTGGGGATGTCAGTCCTGCTTTGCTGCTGATGAACTGTGCACTGAAGAGCCCTGGGAGCTTTACTCCAGGGTCCCCTTACGAAGCAATTTGCACCCTCATGGGTCCCCCTGATTTAATTTTTACTCCTCCACATTCAAGAGCAGAACGCTCAGAAGCTCCCAGCCCTGCAGCCACACACAGCCCCTCACTGCAGATCAGAAGTGATAACAGATGGTGGAGCTGCTCTGGAAGTACCCAAAGCTGGAGTGTGTCCAGAGAAGGGCAATGAAGCTGGGGAGGGGTCTGAAGCACAAGTCTTGTGAGGAGTAGCTGAGGGACCTGGGGTTGTTGGACTTTCTGGCTCTCAACAGCTCCCTAACAGAAGGCTGGAACCAGGTGGGGTCGGGCTCTGCTCCCAGATAACAAGCAGTAAGACAAGAGAAAAAGGCCCCAGGTGGCAGCAGGGGATGTTTACCTTGGACCTGAGGAACAATTTCTCCCCCAAAAGGGAAATCAAAGCCTGGCCCAGGCTGCCCAGGGCAATGGTGAAGTCCTCATCCCTGGAGGGGTTTCAGAGCCATGAAGACGACCTGGCAGTGCTGGGTTAACAGACCTGATGACCTCTTCCAACCAAAACAAATCTATGATACTACCTGATGCATCAGAGGAGGCCCTACAGCACATACCTGATACCAGGCTGGGTGACAAAAAGCATTTATCTCCTCAGAGAAATCTGTTCCCTCGTGCCTGCTGGGGAGCCAGCAGCCTCGCATCAGCTCAGCTCCCCGAGGAGCCAGCCCAGCTATCCCCCACCCTCCCACTCCGTCTCTGATGCAGGCAGTGAGGCACGAAGCCCTCACAGGGCTGCGCCATCCCCATGGCACAGCACCCAGCACCCCTGCCCGGCAAAGGATGGGTTAAACTGTCACTACCCCAGTGCTCAGCCAGGTAGTGATGGGTGCTGCCGGGCAGGTTGGACCCCAGCACCCCGAATACCAAGCTGGCTTGTGCACAAAGCTTACACTAACCAGCTCTGATGGCTGCTGCACCTCTGCCGCCGCAGGGCTAGGCGCACCTGCCCCTGGCCACAGCAGGGGGCCGTGGGGGTACCAGCCGTGGTTCAGGTGACCGTCGCCTGACCCCCTCTGTGATGGCTTGGGGTCGACCTGAGCAAACACCTGAGCAGGGCTGTCAGTGGCCAGAGGGGCTGGTGATGCAGCCGGCCGCACGCTCCACCTGCTCCCCGCGCCGAGCTGGACCTGGGTCAGCACCCGTCTGAGCCCTCCTGGCAGCTCCAACATCATCAGGGTCACCACCACTGCCAGGGTGAAACAGAGTCCCCCTCCAGGCTGCACCACCCCACTGCTCTGTCCCCCATCCTTTAGACATTCACACTTTGATTTTAATCATCCCACGGTCCAGGGCTGACTCCAACCACTCCTTCACATTTCCCCCACGTTACTGCATCCCATGGGAGGTGTCAAGTTGTGTGTACAGGAACCAAATGTCACAGAATCCCAACCAGTTGTGGCTGGAAAGAGATCAACTGGTGTCACCCCCCTGCTCCAGCAGGGTCACCCAGAGCAGGGGGCCCAGCATTGCAGTGGCGAGGCAGGTTTGGAATCTCTCCAGAGAAGCAGACTCCACAACCTCTCTGGGCAGCCTGGACCAGGTTCTGACAACCTCACAGCAAAGTTTTGCCTCCTGTTCAGATGGAACCTCTTGGGTTCCAATTTGTGTATGTTGTCCCCTGTCCTGTCACTGGGCACCACTGACAAGAGTCTAGTCCCATCCTCTTGCCTCCTGCCCTTTAGATATTGATGAGCACTTACAAGATCCCCTCTGTCCTGCTGTTTAGGGTGACGTAGGATGATGCAAGTCAATCTGTTCCCCCCAGACTGCCCAGCAGCACGAGCTCAGATGTGCCTGCCAGGGGAGCTGGAGCAACAGGGGATCCTGCAAAAGCTCTACACGGCTCACAGACTGCACCAGAGCCCACCAGTGCCACTGCACCAGCCAGGCACAGAGATCCCAGTGCATCTGCAGGCTGCTGAGCGAAGGGGGAGCACGTTCATCTAACTCATCTCTCCGCCTGTCTGCAAAAACCACCACGATCACACACACCCCAAAGAGGTGTCTGAATGGGAGATGAGCAACAAGAGTCCAGACTGGGAGGATGTCAGCATTAGATGTCACTCGGGGTGTTTGTCAGGTCTGTTGTCAGCACACAAAAATGTGCCTCTGACACCCTAGGGATGCTTATTCCTGACGCTGTCTCAGGAGCAGCAAAAACGCAGATGATTCAACTCCAAAATTATCGACCGTGGGCTGCAAAGCTCCGAGCAGATCTCCTGGCTATTCCTGGGCAAAAGCTCAAAGCCGCCTTTGCTTCTCCCTCTCCTCCTCTTGAAATCATCACAGAATATATTCTCTCTTTGCATTTTTTCCTTTTTTTTCACTATGAATACATTCTTCTCCCTGCAGGAAGGAGACGAAGCAGGAGCTCTCAGGATGCCTGTGCCCTGCTCCCTGAGGCTGTGGCCACTGCCCAGGCTGGCCAGCAGCCCGGCGTGCCAGTGGTGCTGGGCACACGTGTGCCTGGCAGGGCGAACACGATCCCATCAGCCCTTCCCATCTGCTGGGAGGATTTGCACCGACTCGTGCCGGGGCTTGGCCGGCCGCGCGCTGCTGCTGCTGCTATTTTCTCTCTGTTTTCCTAGACATTTACACTTCCTCCCTTCACCCACAAGATGGTTTCCAGGCTTCAATTCTCTTCCTTATGGCAACAAAAACCCAGCCAGGAAACCTCAACCCACTCACCCGACTTGGAGAGGTGGGGGGAGCCCCAGCCCCTCCGGGCTGGTCACTTCAGCTCAACACAAAACTATCTGAAAGCAAAACTTTTGACACTATTACAAAGCAACACGTGTAGCTCTTAGGAACCCAAGGCCGTGCAGTCCCCAGGAGCATCACTGGATTAACGGAAAACAGGGGGGCACTGGGAAACAGAGGGGGGACTTGCAGAAATCCCCATTTCACCTGCACCCCAGCCCAGGCAGGGCTGAAACCACTGTGCTACTGGGATGAAGCATGGGACAGATGCTGCTCTCCAGCAGCAGGGATGCTGCCTGATGCCCATTCCCTTCTCCAAAAACCCCACGTTGCCTCAGCAGAGAAAGGCCGGAGCAAAGAGTGGGTGTTGGAGAAGAAAGGGGGAGGAAGGATTAGAAAGCAAACAAATCATATCAAGTCAAATCAAAACAGGCCACGGAAATGATTGCACTTAAGCTTTTCACGCCTGGCTAATTTTTTATTTTTTTTTAATTATTATTATTCAAAGAAATTCCTGGTTTTGTTTTGCCTCCATGAAGGAAGAACCAGAGGGGAGAGAGCTCCTCCAGCAATCAGAGATTATAACCTGCCGCGGAAAAAAGGCTTCCTGCTCAAACAATGGCAGACAATTAGCACGAGCCATGGAGCAGGAGCATCTCTTCATCTGCCCTGCCTTGTCAAACAGAAAAAGCAACGTTTCAGGAGCGAGAGGATTGCAACTGGGTATTTCTTTTAGGTGGGAAAGCTGCTCGCCCTGGCGCTGCATCGCGTGCTTTGCTGCCGCAGCATTGTAGCATCTCCAGGGGAAACTGGGCCAGGGGATGCTCCAAGGATGCCGAGCAAGTCCAAGCAGCAAGGACACGCTGCAGCAGGCAGGGCGCAACTCTTGAGGTGGCCACTGGGCTCACAACCGTGTTCACATCCCTCGTTTTCAGCTGCAGTTCTGCTCGGGATTGCCCAGCATGGAAGGAGTGAACTGGGAACAAGCTCAGGCATCAGAAAGACTCTCATGTCTGCTTTTTCACAGCACTCCTGCGCAAATCACAAAAAGCCACCCTTGGCAAGACCTCAGGTCACTCTTAGCAAGACCTTCTCCCTCTAGGAAGGCTCTCCAATGCCAATGCAGGGCTGAAGCCCTTCCAGACCCATCACATGGCTTCCGAGAGCTTTCTCTGGCTGCTCATTCCAGTGCCGAGGCTGCCCGAGGAAGAGCAGCCTTCCTCCCGCACCAGCCGCTGCTCCTTTAACTCAGCTGTCAGAAGCTCTGGGAGAAAACACCCGCGCTGAAAATCCAACTGTGCGTCATTCAGCTCTCATTTTGATTGTTAAAAATTCATTAATGAGAGCAGATTGGTATTATATCGCTGCCTTAATTAAAGAGGGCTACGGAACAGCATTTTAAATAGCAATGTCATTTTCTAATTGACACAGCTACATTATAAAGAAAAATACTTAAACAGAACTTGAAACTGAGATGGTTTCTTCTGATGGCAGGGCTCATTTTGGCTTAAATTTTTAATCTGCTTATGAAATATTTACGGGCAAGGAAAGGGATAATATTTCTCCAGGTGTACAGTTCTCCTCCTTCAGCCCATTCCCCACGAGGGTGCTGCGGGACAAAGGCTCCAGCACCCAGGGAAGCTGCTTCTCCATCCTTCTCCATGCAGGATCCCATGGCTCCAGCCCTTCCTGAGACCCAGGAGCTGCACCGAGCCCTGAGGGACTGGAACACCCCAGGAGCTCCTCAAGTCACTGCATCCTTTTGGCAAACCCCAATGGATTTTTTTGGTGCCTTTCTTGTGCCAACTATTCCCTACCAAAGGCAGAGTCGTGACTGGGGCTGAACATGTCTGTGCCTGCAGTGGGTGCCAGTGCAGACTGGCTGGGTCCATATAGGCTTGATGGGGAGACACAGGGATGCAGCACAGCTGAGACAATGGCCAAAAGCAACCCATGCTGGGCCATGTTTGGATGCCAAATCTCCCCTCTCACACACAGACACTCCAATCTCCCTCCTGCTATTTAAGGTGTTTCATACACAAACCTCCTACAGCTAATTCCATGCACTTAAGAGCACAGATTCCTCCTGTTTTCCATTTAGGAAAAAAAAATCTGGTCCTCACTTCCAAGTACCAGGGCAGCAAAACAAGGAAGAAATAAAGGCTTCGTACGCCTGGATGCAAATTCCTCTGCAAGGCAGCCTGCTCCCCTCTCACTCGCCCCGCACGGTCCTCCCAGCAGCCTGGGAAACCAGCCCCAGCTCGTGCCAGCAAGAGATTTTTCCACCAGCATTAGTGGAAATTAGTGGCATTAGTCCACGCCTGCCTTTCACCGGCCAGACAGAGTGAACTCATAGAGAAGTCGTCCGTACGCCAAGTCCATTGAAACCGGTAGCACCGTGCTTTGGCCACGGCGCTCAGTACAAGCATGAGGGCAGGGTGAGCCAGAGGACAGGTTGCTCAGAGGCTTCAACTCTGGATCTGCCTCTCACTAGCTTTTCGGGTGACCTTTCGGATCTCCAAGACAGCCCGCCGCCCTGCCTCAGTTTCCCTTCTTGCCCGTCTCCTTTTTCCAGCGTCCCTGGCCAGGGGTCAAGCTGAGCTAGAAGTCTGGGGGTGATGCTACACCCAGCTGTGGGTGTCCACACTGCTCCACCCCCCCCCCCCAACTCTGCATTTACCACAAAAACAACTTGCAAAAGCAAAATGTCATCAGCCTGCAGGGTGGTTTGGCATCGCTGCGTTCTGTTTTTAACAGGGAAAAGATCTAGCAAGCCAATGAAAGAAGGAGAAACGTCAACTCCTCCAACTCCTCCTTCTCCCTCGCTCTCCAAGGGAGGGATGCTCACCTCCATACCCCATAGATACCCACAGGACAACCAAGGGCAGGAGGAGCTGGCACCACAGGGCGTGCCCAAGGGATGCAAACCCCACTGCAGGAGGGTTTTCTCCAACCACCTCCCCACTCAAGCATCACTCTGCCACCCTCCGCCCTGTGTCCCCCGCTCCCGTCGCTTCCCCTCCTGTCGCGAGAGTGAGAGACTGTCCAGCTGGCTCACAGAGGATCTGGAGAGGCTGTTTAATCAGGGAGAGCGATTCGCCTGTAATTTCTTCTGATAAAGTATTACAGATGCTACATTTCTAGCCATCTGGCAGCAGGCTGCGTTTCCTGCCTCTGCTTCTCGCACTCGCAGGAGGAGAGGGGAGAGAGGGATCAAAAACTAGAGGCAGGATGATGGGGAGGGTTGTGCCAGGACTGAGATGGGAACAGAGCAGAAATTCCTGTATCCCATCCCTCCCAGTGCCACACTGCCCAGCTGGCAGCCCGCAGGCACCGCCGAGCAAAGGATGGGACCAGTGGAGAGCACATCAGTGTTCCCAGGAAAAGCAGAGCATGTGGAGCTGGAGCTAGCAAAAGCCAATCTGTCCCCTGGCAGGACAGGGACAGAGCCCCTAGACCACCCTCCTTGGCTGGAAACCCATCCCAGCGTGGCAAAGCCTCTTGTCCTCATCTGCCCTGCCCTTCAGCCTCACACAGACATCAACCTGGATCCCTAGACCCTCAATCCCAGTCACAGCACTGGGGAGAGAGCATCCACACCCCTGCTAATCAGACCACAAGGGAGTCCCAAACCAGACACAGCAGAGCCCATCCAGCCTCACACCTTAAGGAGTAATTTACCCCAAGAGGAGAGGGGGGGAGAGCTCTGCAAACAAACAGCAGCACACTCAGATTTACCAGAGCCTGAGCAGAACCGTCGCAGGGTTCAGCGCATTAAAAATAACTGAAGGGAAGGGCTCGCACTTCATTACTTTCGACAGAACTGGGTCTTGGTCACGCCAAGTATCTGCTGGGGAGCAATCGCAGCACCGCACGCCACAGCCCTGCCTTGCACTGCTCAGGTGTGAAGCCAAAGCTGAACAGGGCCAGGGTAGAAAGGGGGCTGCAGGGGCTTTATTTACTTCTCCTCCCCGAGCTGCCACTGCAGAACGTACAGACCCCTTATGCCCAGCACCCCCTGCATCCCTGATCCTGCTCTCGGGATCACACCTCTCCGGCCACATTACAGGGAGATGAGGATGCAGGTAGCCCCACGAGGGTTGGGCAGGTAGCATAGCATGAAGCAGCAGCAATGCTTTCCTCAGCAGCACCAGGCTGCAAAAACACTGGAGATGCCTCAGCAGAGGGTGTCACCAATGCCAGCACTGGCGAGTGGCATGACCAGCCCTGGTCGAAGTTTCTTTGCGAACCACAGAGAGTTAAAGGCTGGCTGAGGCCCTGAAGCATGAGGTTTATGCATATGTAGCTAATGTAATACAATTATACATTAATATATAACTAACAGTCATGGTAATACAACATTACAGTAGGTAGATTATCCCATCTCCTGTAATTTATTATTGTTATTTGTAATCCATTAGTGTCCAGAGCTGAACCCGGGGTCAGAGTGCAGTGTCCTGGCACGCTGTCGCTCACCCCAGCAGGAGCAGAAGGATGGAAAACCCTCCTGCTACAGGGTCAAATCCTGCCCCAAGCTCCTGCCCAGAGACCTGCCTCCCCACCGGGACCCAACTCACAGGACTTATGGTCCCTAGTGGGACACATCCACCAACACTGGATAAAGCTTTGCCCATCACAACACTCCCCCACATCCTGCTCCAAAGCACTAGGGCCAAACTGGCCAAAGGGCTCACAGGTATCTGGCTGGGGCATATCTGGTAGCCCCTGGGGCCAGGCCATCACCATGGAGCCATTCTGGTTGCCTTTGAGGGGAAGGAACAAAGCCCAACTGGTTTCGTGCAGCTACCAATTAATCTTGATCGACACCACCCTCCATAGTGAGTCATCCACCCGAAGTCAATTTACATTTTTATTAAATCACACAGGAAAATTAGAAGCGTTATTACTTCCCTCCGATTCAATACGTGTTCTGTGTTCCCCCACCGTTCACCATGTGGGAAAACATCCCGGTATCTCCAGTTTAACCGTTTCTTCCCAGCACTCCTCACCCCAAAGCATCCCTTTTGCATAGCCTGGAAATAAATCAGGCCAGTTTTTGCAGGAAGGGAATAGGAGAGAAACCAGCACAAGGAAGAAGCACAAGGACCAGCGATGCTACCACCCAGGGAAGGAGAACCACAAAGACAAACAGCAGCACATCCCTGATGCACCAATCCTACAGCCCCACAGATCCACATCCTGGAACCCCCCCCCCCCCCCCCCCCCCCCCCCCCCCCCCCCCCCCCCTCCCCCCCCCCCCCCCCCTCCCCGCCCCCCCCCCCCCCCCCCCCACCCCCCCCCCCCCC
>JANHGL010014163.1:0-17522 GCA_024611195.1 Ceyx melanurus
CTAAATTCATACCCAGTTCCCTTAGCTAGTTTTACTTTCAAGCCTCACCCCGGCGGGTGGTTTCCAGTGAAGATAATATTTTGTGTGTCACACCCTCGTTCTCTCCAACCTTGGGCCCGACTCCTTTTTTCCCGGGGCTCCCCTCCCCTCCCTCCCTGGCAGGACACGGACCTTCACACCTGACGCTGTCTGGGCCACTGGCCACGGGGATCTCATAGTTGTGTGGGCAGACGTCACACTGCTTCCCCGTCAGTCCATTGGAGCAGGTGCACTCCCCAGTGCGCGGGTCGCAGGAGCCCCCTCTGCACTCACACTCTGTTGAGTTCAAGCACAGGGAGATGCCCGTGGCACGTTACCTGCCATCACCACCCCAAAGGGAGGGGAAGGGAAGTTTTTTATTCCAGCTGTGCAATTGCATCCTCAGCGAGTTGATGCTTGTTTTCCACCTTTAACAATCCACTAAGACACTGCTGCCCTGTCCCACTCCTCCCCACGCAGGACCCGACCCCCGGGGAGCAGGACTCACTCGTACAGCCGCTTTCACTGAAGCCCCAGTAGCCTGGGGCACAGTGCTGACAGCGTGGGCCAGTGACACCGGGCAGGCAGCTGCACTGGCCACTTTGCATGTGGCAGTTGCTCCCCACGGCGCCAACATCACAGTCACACCTCCGGCAGCCAGAGCATCCCTCGAAGCCGTAGTATCCCTCCTAGAGAAAATCAGGACAGTGGGTGCCCAGTCCAGAAAAAAGAATATGGATGCGTCCCTGCTGGGGACCCCAGCTTTGCTTTCTAGGAGTGTTCTGACCACCACAAAACTGTCAACAGGGCAAAGATATGGAGCTGCAATAAGAACTCAGGCCACAGCACTGCCCTGTGAAGCTGCCCTTGCCCTGCAGTGCCCACACTGGATGCACACAGGAGAACAGGGTTTATTGCAACTTCCCTGGTCAAGCTGCAGCTCCATTGGTACCTCCATCACTTGCTGCCAGATCTTTAACAGCCTGAACTGACAGGGCTTTGTGAAACCTGGGTCTAGTGGAAGGTGTCCCTGTCCATGGCAGGGAGATCAGAATAAGATGGTCTTTAAGGTCCCTTCCAACTCAAAACATTCTATATACGTGTACAGGCAGATCGTGCAAATCCAGCCTTACCCACCCAGCTCTGCTTACAGGCCTGGGGATGACCCCCTGGGGCTGCCCCTTGTCCCCATGCCAAGGACTGGTGCCATCTCAGCACCCAGGTAGCCCTCACCTCACAGCGGTCACAGTGCTGGCCTGTAACTCCAGTCTTGCAGAAGCACTGGCCAGTTCGTGGATGGCACGAGTCAGTCCCACAGGGTGAACAGTTGCACGCTGCCAGGGAAAAACACACCTAGTTACACCCCAAAGAGCCTGCTCAGCCACTCACAGACCTTATTCCCAACATCTGTTGGGACAACTTATTCCCATGACACCTGCCCAGGGCAGCCCCTCTTTTATGAGCAGCAGTTTGGCTGATGCTGTTCAACGGGAGGTGAGCAGTGTTGGGAGTGGGTTGGCCAAACCCACATTGCCGAGAAAGCACCAGCACCACAGCTGCATGACCTGCTCAGAGCAGGATCATTCCATCCCCTGGGTCTAGTCTGGGGGTGGACTGGAGGTTATGGGGTTGTGATACTGGAAGGCAGGGCTTTGGGAAGGTGTTATTTTTTTCTTTGGCGGACACCTGCAATGTGCACAACCAAGTGTGTGACTCCCTGGGGCAACACACAGCCCGACTGAGGTGCTGACCACGGTCGCAGTCTGTCTGTCCATCCTCCCTCACCCCAGAGCTTGCTGCCCACCCCACTCACGTGTGCAGTTCTTGGCTGCCACCGCATCCCCGTAGTAGCCGGGGGCACAGACCTCGCACCGTACACCGGCCGTGTGGTGCATGCACCCCGTGCAGGCGCCCGTCAGGGAGTCGCAGCTGCTGAACAGCATGTTGGGATCCGTGTTCCCGCTGCAGTCGCAGGGCTGGCACGAGCTGCCAATCACCATGGGGTTGCCGTAGTACCCTGGGGCACACCTGGAGAAACAGGGCAAGTTCAGACACAGGCAGCGTGCCAAGGGATCCCCGCTGCTTGTGCCTGCACCATGCTGCAGTTGTAACCGTGCGAGTGCCCAACACTTGTAACTGCTGCACCCCTCAGGGGTCTCAAAGCTCTTTGTGTTTTGCCTCGTGGTACCTCAGAGAGGTGCCTTTATGGCAGACTGCAAGTTAAGGCAATGCCAGCTAAGGAACACACCCAGGGTAACACAACATATCGTCAGCAGAGACAGCAACAGGGCACCTACAGGCTGAAAATGACTGAAAGAAATCCCACTAGAGCTAAGCTGACCAGGAGCAGAGTCGACTATGTCCTCCACAGCCTCTACTAGGACAACTTCTGCCACAGCAGTGACTGCAGGGGACTAGTGTGCCCAACGCCCATGACACAGGAGTGCTATCACCCTTACCTCTCACAGTTGGGTCCAGTGTAGCCAGGTTTGCAGAGGCACTGAGTGTTGGAGCCCTTGTGGACACAACCAACAGCAAAACTGAAACGGTAAGGGGGAAGCAGAAAGGTGTAGTCAACCTCTGATGTGGTGCTGGGGGAGCTGATAGCGTGGAGTGGGCTGCTGGGGTGCTGGGTGAGAGGTCATGTACATGGGCCATGGACAAGGCTGGCACTGGGACACCGGCCAGTACCCTGATGTGGCACAACGCGGTGCCCAGCCGTTAAGCAGTGAGGCCAAATATTCCCATCCAAACGTGCTTACTTGTTGGAGGCAACAGAAAGAGGGCAGGGACATCCAACACACTGCAGGGGTTCCTCAGCAGAGTGGCTGCCCACATAGCCATCCTTGCAGCGCTCACAGTGGTCTCCCTCCGTGTTGTGCTGGCAGTTCTGCAAGGCAAAGCCAGGCCATGGGCTCAGCATGAACAGCACGACATGGAAGGCTGAACAAAGAATTCCCCACCAGATACCCAGGTGCTTCAGATTTCTCTTGCACTGAACTGTCTTTCACCCCAGGGGACCACCCATGGAATGGCACATGCAGCTAATGATGATTCAGGCATGGTCCTGGCAGCTCAAGGAGCATGTGGAGAGCTTTTCAACTGCATGCTGGAGACCTTATGACTCCCAGATATCACATGGTTTTACTCTTTACTTACCAGGCATATCCCAGAGCCCGGCAGGCACTGATCTGAGTGGCCATTGCAATGACATGGGATGCATTTTCCCAGAAAGAGACCCTTGGTGTCCCTGTAGTAACCTGGAGCACATTCCTGAGATGAGAGAAAAAGTCAAGAGATCTGAAAAACAGCCTGATACATTCAGGCAAAGCAGGGAGACTAAGTTAGTTTCCATGACAGAATTCCCACAGGGTTGTACTGATGGAGAAGAGATTAAAAGCAACAGCAAAGATTTTTCAGTGCAGTTTCTTCCTGATCCTCATCAATTGGAGATATCTGGCCAGACAGAAGGACTTAATACACACACTTAATTTTGGTCTGCAACACCTAAATAATTTCCCTATTGTGCCTCTTCCAGGAGGGCAGATGCAGCTACACACCTCTCCAGGTGCTGCGGTGGGGAGGAGCAGAGGACAGGCTGGTGTGAGGGAGCCTGGGAGATGTTGTTGCTTCCAGCACACCCTGAGCTGTAATTTCAACTGAAGCCCTCAGGGTTCTACTGAGGAAGCAACTGGAAGCTGCTACTTGGGTACCACTGCTTTGCACAGACATCCAAATCCCATGGATGCCACCCGTGCCAAGCCTGAGAGGTGGCTGAGGCCCCAAATGGCAGCTGTTTGACCACCTTCTGCTTGAAGCAGCAGGTTCCCCTTCACCCCTACCTGGCAGGAGTCCCCCTGGTAGTTAGCTGGGCAGAAGCAGAGCTCCACATTGCTGGCACGGATGCCCGTAGCTGTATCCGTTGCCATCTCCAGGACCACACGACGCAGGGACACGGATGAGGAGAGCTGGGAGAAGAGTGCCCGGATCTGCAGCTGCTCCAGGTTTGCCAGCACCATCATGAGCTCCTCTCGAGACACAGGGTTGTGTGTCTCCGTGTGCCTGAAGTTACCCTGGTGGGAGAAGATCTGATGTCACTGGCAGGAAGCACAAGCACCTGAACACCCAGCCCAGCCTCTGCTTCTCTGCTGATGGGATGTCCCCTCTGCAGAGGAATAACAGCCCCCGATTCTTCACAGCCAGTTCTGTTGCAATACAATCATAGAATTGTTTTTGTTGGGAGAGACCTTTAAGACCATCAAGTCCAACTAACCACCTAAGAACAGCACTGCCAGGGCACCATTAAACCATGTCCCTCAGCACCACATCTCCATGGCTTTGAAACCCCTCCAGGGATGGTGACTCCACCACTGCCCTGGGCAGCCTGGGCCAGGTCTGGACAACCCTGGAGGGCACGAAATTGTTCCTCAGCTCCAACTTAAACCTCCCCTGGTGCATTTTGGGGCCATTTCCTCTAGTCCTGTTGCTTGTTTCTTGGAGAAGAGCCTGATTCCTTTCAGGGAGTTGTCAAAAGCAAAAAGGTCTCCTCTAAGGGAGGCAACACAAAAAACACTAAGCTCAAAGCCACCGTCCCTTCTGTTGACACACTAGTCTGGTCCTTTCAGTAGCATCTGAGCACTTAACTTGGTAGACGTGTACAAACTCACCTCCAGCAGCTGCAGCCGGCCTTCATGTACCTCCCCTGGGGATGGGTAGGTGCCTTCTAGAAACATAATGCTCATCTGATTTCCCTGAGAAAAGCAAGGAAAGTGTCAGTCACCATCTCACTCTGCTCAGCCATTAGAAGGGGGCACCAGGGGAATCTCTTGGGCTGTACCTTCAGGATGACATCCGGGCGGGACTCCATGGGAATGAAGACGTCACCCCTCCGCGGGTTGGAGTGCAGCTCATAGCGTATGTGCCCACCATAGGAGGAAACCTAAGGGAGAGGCAAAGTGCAGATGTTGCTGCAAATCCACACCTGCCCGTGTTCCACTGGAGTGTGAGCATAGTGGTGGGCATGCTCATGGCACATGTGCTGGGGTCAGACGTGTGCATGACTGGCTGGTCCAAATGCCACCATTCTTTTACCTGATCTCCAAGGTAGGAGCTGGGTGCAACCCAGTAGAGCTCCTGGTAGGCATCCAGGAGGTTTTTGAGATCAGCATGGAGGAGCTGCTCCCTCAGGCTGAGAGTTGTTGGCACTTCCTGGCGGTCACTGCCCAACAAGAGCCACCCGTTCATGTCGACGAACTGTGGAGGGAAGAGGAACCATAGAAGAGGAAACTAGAAGAGGATCTTCTAGTGGAGCTACAGAAAGTATTCAGATGCTGATGCTCCAGGAGAGCACGTCCCAGAACAGCAGAAAGGATGACAACAGGCTCACCACCTCAGATGCGAGAAAGCCACAGGAAAGCCAAGAACCACCCCTGCCTCCTGCCTGGCACAACCCCCCTGACTTTCTACCCTGTGAGACACCAGAGACAGGAGATGAGGCTCAAAGTGGGAGATGGGTACAGGGAGGTAACGCTCCTCACAAGGTATCTTCCCGAGGAGTAGGACAGAAACCTGAGGGCAGCAAGGAGCCAGGTGGAGGGGAACACAATTGCACCCCAGGCTCTGGTGGCCCCCAACCCTTCTCACCTCAACTCGGTTCTTCTCAGCACTGCGGCAGCGATCGGTCGCACCAAAGCAGAAACACTTGGTGCAGCCCTTGGGGTTGCTGGCGTCCAAAGAAAATGTCCCCAGGCGGCACTGATCACATCTTGGGCCTTCCACATTTTCCTAGAAGCAAAGCTCAACAGTGTCAGGAACTTCTCATGAGGCCTTAGTGGAGGACAGAAGCCATTGTAGGAATGATCAAAGCACAGCGATGTGATGCTGCACGGTGATGAAGCAGTCTCTGGACAGGTTTGCTTGCACAGCACCCATCAAACATGAAATTCACCGGGAGAAAGTGCTTGTGAGCCCTGCAAAGGGGCTGGAGCAGGCAGCTCAGCAGCAGTTCAAGTTACTCTGCTGTCATGCAGGAGCAGAAGTCAACAGGGCTGACAGTTTTACCAGCAATGGGCTCTGCACAGTGCTGGACCCAGGCTGCCTGTCTTCCCAGTGACAGATCAAAGAGTAAGTCTTAATGGCCAGGAAAGATGGGGAGGAGGAGTCTTTTAGGGTGCTCTGGAGCCACCAGCATATGAGGCAGGCTGGCTGCATCTCAGGCCCATGGGCACTCACCTTCCCATCCCTGCTCCCTTCTGGCACACCGGCCATCCACAGCCCCCCACACCTACAGCCTGAGTAGGAGAGTTGAGCTAAGGAGAAAGGCACCACACAAAGGCATTGAAGGACTGACCTTGCAGTGACACTGCCCTGTCACTGGGTCACACACGCTTGCTTCAGTGCCAGCCTGGTGGCAGTCGCAGCGCCGGCAGTTGGGGTAGTGGTAGTAGCCAGGGGCACAGAGGTCACACTGCCTCCCGATGATGTTGGGCTTGCACCTGGATGGGACACAAGCTGTGGTATGAGGGACACTCTGCATCCAGGCTTCCTGAGCCTCACCCACACTGGCACTGTCACGTTGACAAGGACCTCCCTATCCTGCAGGTTTCCTGCAATAGGGACTGGGGCTACTGCCAGCACAGGACCCCCTCACCTGCACTGCCCACTGTCCACATCACAGCCTGGCTCCGTCAGCTCCTGCACACCAGGCCGGGAGCAGTTGCAGTCCTCACAGCCAATGAGGGGGTGGCAGCCAAAGGTCTGGGGCTCACAGATGATGCACTCTGGCTTCAGGGTGTGCGGGGGGCAGATACACTGCCCCGTCACTTCATCACAGAGACGTGTCCCGCAGTCGCAGGCTGGAAGGGGCAGAAAAGGGGCTGTGTTTGGGGCAGCAAGAGCTGGGCAACCCAAGGAGAGCATGAGGCAATGGTTGCAGAGCTGAATAGCTGCTCTGTTTTAATGCAAATTGTTTTTCCCAAATCAGCCTCAGCCCTGTAAAAAGACAGACCAGCAAGTGCTGGGAAAGCAGTGTGGGAGATGGGACAACTCACGCCTGCAGTTGGGGAAGCCCCAGTAGCCGGTGGCACAGCGGGAGCACTCTCGCCCGATGACGTTGGACTTGCAGGGACACTGCCCGCCGAAGGGCTCGCACTGGCTGCCCCGTGCCCCGGCCTCGTGGCAGCGGCAGGGCTGGGCCCCGTTGTTGTAGAAGAGGGAGAGTGAGATGGCAGAGTCGCGGCAGAACCTCGATGACGTGCTGGGGCTGCAGGGGAAGGCAGGAGGAGTCACTACAGCCTCCCCACCCCCCCAAATCCAGCAGGATCTCCTGCAGCAATGGGTACTGACTGTCGCATCCCCGTGACATGGAGATGCCCCAGATATGCACAGGTTTGGTGATAGGTAAAGCTTTAACCAGAGCCCTCTCCTGCCACACACAAAGGGAATGGGGTTTTGCTCCCTGAGGAGTGTGCAACCTGTGGACAGCCCAACAGCCACCCAAAGCCAAGGGTCTCACTTGATGTAGAAGCTGTTGATGCCACAGCTGCTGATGAAATCGTAGGACTTGTCCAGGGGTTCCTCCTGCAGATACTGAGAGCTGTAGCTGTCCTCGGGCACCACAAGGATGTAATCCTGCAAAGCAAGGACAAGACGGGTGAGCCAAGCGCCATAGCTGAGCCAGATGAAGTTCAAAACGAGCTCACTCAACAGGCTAAATGCACCATTAACTTCTTGCTGTGACAGAACACAACACACAAAATGCCCAGGTACTGGAAAGACTAGAAGCCATCTCTGTACTGGCGTCTGTCCATCAGGGTACATCTAATCTAATCTAATGATCAATGTGAGCCCAATTTCACTGGAGTTAAAAAAAAGGTAGAATACCCAAAACGGGCAGCACTGGCTGCACCTCAGAAAGGAGACATGTGGTCAGTGTCATCTTAAACTTCTGGACATGAAGGCACATGGTGTCTAATTCTTTCAGCCTTTCTCCAAATTTTGGTCTCTCTTCTAGTTCTGTTACCTGAGAATAATAAGGGCTACCTGCTTCCATACTGAGACAATGGTATGTAGGTGTAAAGTATTGCTGAGGCAGGAGCAAGGTTTAGTCTGGATTATCACAAGCTCTGTGTGCAAAGCAAGAGCTCCAATTAGTGCCTTGTTTTGGTATCAAAACCACACAGTGAAAGGTGACTGTCATATACAGATGCTGCCTCTGTGAATTCTGCCCTTAATTCCACACCACTAAGGCTGGAGATGGCAACTTTCAAAGGTAGTTCAGAAACTGAGTGATGGTGGGAAACATTCCTGGGGTCACACAGTGACAAAAATCTAAGGACAAACTACAGCCCTGCTGGAACCTGGTCCAGCATGACCTAGGAGCTTTGCTGAGAGAGGCTCACCAGCCACAGCTGCTTGCCCTCTGGCACTCGAACAACCACAGTCAGATCATTATCGGTAACATCCAGGATAATCTGGTCCTCAGAAACTACCAGGCTCCGACACCCGTAGCCATGTGGGCAGAAATTAGCATTGGTCTGACCTGAAAAGACAATAAATTTATTGGTCCCACATTTCCCTTGCAATCCCCATCACACCCTCCCAGTTTGGAAGAGATGAGCCAGTCTTGCTTCATCCTTGTGATCCTGAGGAACTGTGGTTATCCTCTGGCATGAAAAACTTTCAAGAGCTTCTGCCCAACCAGCAGCTTCCCCCCAGGTCCCCAACTCTTCTCACCTTGCCAGATGCGCCCACCATTGATGAACACTTCCACAGGGAATGTGGGATGGTTGGGCTGGTAGTAGTGGAGAATGAAAGCATAGCGTCCCAGGGTTTGGACCCGGCTGTTAAACACAACAGCAGCCTGGCCCAAAACAGAACAAAGAGACAAAAAACCCACATCTGATGTCTGCACTCACATCTGGGTTGTCTTTTTATTATTGCACAAATTTGTGTTCTTATTGCATAGCCCTCAGGTTGCACAGGTCTTGAGAATTCTGGTGAATCAACCCCCCGGCATCTCCACACCCCTCCCTCTAACAGTCCCACTTGAAAAGCTTTTCCTGGGAGCTCAGAAACCAAGCAGGGCTGGATGGAGCTAAGACAGGAGGGCCCACAAGAATTAATGTTCAGGGACAAGTTCCAAGTCCAGATTAAATTCTGAAAACATTAATTGCTAAATTTACTGGAAAGAGAAGGAAAACCTTTCCCTGCTCCATGTATCCCAACCCCAGCAAACCAGCCCAAGCCACACCCGTGTCACTACCTGTGGTGCTTGCAGGAGGATGAGCTCTGCAGTGGGGTCCACCACTGTGGGAGGTCGAGGTGCAGGCTCCACAGGGACCCCAGCTGGAACCACATGAACAGCCTGAGCCAGGGGTACATCAGGAGGAATGGGCAGAGCCTGCCCCTCCTCCAAAACGATTGACTGAGAAAGCTTCAGGAACCTTGAGGGAACACAGGAGCTGCTGCAAAACAAGTAGAAAATGGGATGTCAAGATCTCCAAGGACAGAGGAGGTGATGGGTTCCTGGCAGGAGAAGCACATCCTGTAACACCTGGCAGATTATGAAGTGTGCTGGTTGATGGAGAACTTCTACCAGGACCCCTGGGGATGTGGGACATGGGCTCAGCAGGAAGAACAGGAACTTCGCACAGGATAATTCCTGTGCAAATATTTATTCCAAGCAGTGTCAAAAATTCAGATACAGTGAGTGCCTCTTGCTGCATGTGAGCAAGCATAGGAAAGCCTATTTGGGATGACACTTGAGTGTCTGCCATGGAGGCAGTGGGGTGTTCAGATAAGGACCAGCAACCTGACTTCCAGTCCTTACTCCATTTCTGCCTGCCTGCTGGACATGGTCAAGATGCTTCACCTCAGCCAGAGATTTCTTTCAACTGTGTCAAGAAGTGGAAAGACTCCAAACCCGAGGGAAATGGGGGAAGCAATTGCCTTTGGAAACAGCCACATTCACACTAAAACCCCGGGGGATCCAAGCCTCTCACCTGTTGGATGAGAATGTCCCGTGGACACTGATGCAGTGCACCTTCGGCTCAATGACCTCCATGGTGAACTGTGCAGCGGGTATGAGGTACACTTTGTGCTGCCACATGCCAGAGAGAGACACCCAATTACATGACAGCCTCTACCACTGGGAGCAGTTCTTTCACCCACCAGTGATCAGGATGACCTTCATGGCAGGCCACAACTCTGTTCACTCCCTGGCACAAACCCTAAGGCTTTTAGGAGCTCGATGCATTTATGGGATACTTCTGGCTTTGGCTAGGCAACTGTGAATGCCCTCAAAGCAACATAGGAAGAGGCTCAGCCACACTGCTGCAGAGCTCCCTCTGCAAAGAGCAGCTGCTTCTTTCCATCTTCTCCAAAATCACAGTCTCATGATCTACTACAAAACACAGCATTGACCACATTCTCCACCTTGTCCAAAGAGGGCTAGTAAACCCTTCCATGGTGAGAAACTGCTCCTGCCTCTGCTTGCAACCCGTCCACAGTGCTGCCCTCAGAGGGAGCCTTACCAGGAAGAAGTCAGCCAGATCAGAGGTGAACCGAATGGTGGCCTCTGAGGTAAGTTCAAAAGTTGCCATGCGGCTCTGGGAATCCACAGCAATCCCTCGGCAAAGGAAACTGTAAGAGAAACATAGATTTTGAAGTCAGCCTTGGGCTGGGTCATGACCCATTTCTTGTCTTGTCAGCTATACATCCTGAAGGTATTTATACAAAGTCCCTGGAAGCCTTTGGATGTCTCTTCTGGCAAGGCATAAGAGCAAAGCCTCCCAAGGACACCCTTGACATTTGTTTCCTATTGCAAAGGTCGCAGTCTGAAGTCAAACACTTCTACAGCAAGTGACAGGGCCTGGCCTGAACTGCCAGTCCCAACAACCCTGCCCATAAGCCATTCCCTAAATCAAGGCCCCGATCAGTGTTCCCAGCTGTAAACACAAGCAACAGTTATCTCCTGGCAGAGGCATCAGAGGCAACACCAGCACAGGCACTTATTTCCTAGGGATGTCCAGTCACTAAAATCCATCTTCAGCTAGAATGAGTTTGGACATACACAGCTTTGATGTCCAACACTGAGGCATTGATTTCCTTATGTGATGAAGCACAAAAAGCTCAACTGGGGTGAGGCCTGTCCTTACTACATCAGAGGAGAATCAAACCCTTTCTCCACCTCAGAGATGACCCTACCTGTAGACACATGGGTAGAAGATGAACGTGGCCTGCTGCATGGCTAAGTGTGGCGAGCTCACCCCGACGCCCACCATCTGCAAGGCATTGGTGTTGGCATACTCCACCACCAGCACGTATTTCCCAGGCTGGGCAACAGGCAGGGACATCTGGACTTCCACCTGAAAGACAGAGAGATGACAACAGAGTGAGCATCTCCTGTCCTGCTCCACGTAGTGGGATGCCAACTCTACAAAAGCAGTCTCCTCCACAGCTGAGGGGACAACAGAACCACTCTTACCATGTCCTTACAAGCCCTTTGCACCTGAGACACTGCTTTTGGGTGCCTTGAGCAACAGGGTGTGCAAGAACACAGCTGCTGGGCTGAAGGGGCAACTCTTGGGTGCACATGGGTGCAAAGCCCTCCATGGGTACACCCAGGGGTATGCATAGCACCAGGCAGCAGAGGGATGAGCACCGCAGTGCCCATGTGGGGGTGAGAATCAGGTGCCACTCACATCACTGCCACTGCACATCGCCATGCGGGGATGGGAGGGGGTGAGCTGCTCTGTGGGACACACTCTGGGTAACCGGTTGTCCAGCCTGCACACAGCATCCAGCCCTGATGCTGCCAGGAAGCCGTCCATGGGCAGGTACTTGTACAAGAGGCAGCTAAAAACATCAAGAAAAAAAATGCTAAGTATGGTTGTTACGTCACGATTGTAAAAGTCAAGAGCACCCAGTGATCCCAGCAAGATCTGCAAAAGGTTTGGCTCCATCATGAAGCCTCCACCGACCAAAGGGGTGTCTCTGATTAGTGTGGAGAGAGACACTGCATTACAGGACCAGTGATTGGCAGCAACAACACGAAGTTTCTTGCCTTGCAATCCTGGGGACCATTGCTACAGCAGAGGGGACAACTGGTGTCCAGAGCCCTACCAGACTTCTTGCCAAGATGGACAGAGAAGTCCTGCACCGAGCAAGCAGGTGTGCTCAGATGCTACCAGACTCTGTCCAGTCATTCTAAGTAGACCCAGGTCATTATAGCTCATTATAGACTGACTGGGCCATGGATGAAGAGGTCTACGTGTTAGGTTTCTGGGACACAGCAGGTTCAGTGGGCTATATCAACCATGTGCTCCACTAAGCAATTTCATTGCATCCAGACCCTTGCAGAGCATAGACTGTATCTATTTCATAACCCCAGGCCAAGAGGAGCTGAGTAGGTCCCCCACAGCGCAAAGACATGGAGATCCTTACTTCTGGGTGGCTTGTTCTGGTGCTGGCTGGTAGGTACATGGCTCCGTGACCTTTAGCTGCAATATTGGAGCTTCGTAGTATGAGCTGGGTAGCAAAACCAGATAGTCCTAGGAGGACAGATGGGAGAGTTGGTTATGTTGGGGACACTTGCCTCCAGGGAGCTGCTGCTGAAACCCCCTGTGATAGACAGATCATGAGGGCTGGTCCTTACCAGCAACACACCCTCTGCTTCAACAACCAGTGACCAGGTGTTGGGGTTGAGTACGAAGGGCTCCCCAAAGCTGTTCTGGGGGACGGTGACAAAGGCTGGCTCTGTGCTGGGAGCAAAGACAATCTGCTTGGTCTGCTCTGTACCTGGAGTGGGAGGGATGAGAAGCTGTGAAGTGACTGGGATGGAAAACCCAGGGCTGCAAATAGCTGCTAAGCTCTGGGAAGCAGCTCTGTAGGGCAGTGCAGAGTCCCAGGCTCCTGCTCTCTTGGTGCTGCTAGAGCAGATGCACCACAGTCCTACACTGTCCCGTAACAGAGACATCCACTCAGAATCTGCTCAGTAGCTTAATGGGAGAAAAAAAAAGCCAACAACAAAACCAACATAAATCACTGCATTCCTTCACTCTAATCCACAGCTCTCCCAGTGTGCTCCGCATCCCCGGGCTGCAAAGCACGGAGTGTTGCTTGCCAAGGAGTATTCTTCCAGCTAGAAAAGGGAGGAACTAATTGTGAAGAATTTATCCTGAGACAGACAAAAAAAATTGCCCATATATTTTCTTCCTGAGGGATATTGTGACCCCAGCTCCACAGGCAAGGTACCTGTCTTCTGGCAGACTCTCGGCCCCCCAAGCTGTGCTCCTGTCTTGCTTGCCAGCCACAGACCCAAGATGTAGACATTAATTTTAACTGACAGGGCAGAATGGGTTTAAAGCTGCTGCTGAACAGCTCCTTGGCTGAGCTGATGCAGTCCCATAACCTCTGAATTAATTAACTTGGGATGGAATAACAAGAATCACCTAGGAACAGACTGACTGCCTGTGCAGCAGCCTCGGGAGTGTTTTGAAGAGAGAAGTGAGCAGCATTCACTGAGCATGGCAGCTACATGGTGAGCAGATGAGATGGAGAGGGAAGGGGTGGCACGCTAGCTGTCCTGGTGCACTACAGGGACATCAAGGCCTAATGCAGAGGGCCAGAAGCTAAAGCAAGGGCTTGTGCTACTGCTGGGATGAGTCAGCCCCTTCCCATGTGTGCAAGCTCTGATGTCAGCTGAGGGCAAGCTCTTGCTGTCTTAGATGGGAAGCAGAGATGAGGATGCAAGGAATGAAGAGATGTCCCTGAACAGGCAATGGGGTGGGTTTCTCAACAAGCTGAAGTTTCACATCCCTCTGAGATGATGCACAACTCAAACTGAGACAGCTTCTGGAGGCAGCACAGGAGAATCCAGTCTGCAGATCATATACTCAGAAAAGGCTTCCCTTTTTGACAGCCACATCTTCCAGCTTATCTTCTTTCCAGGCTGCTTATCCTTTCCTTGTGAAGCCCATTCCACTCAGGCAGAAGGTGGCTCAGCATTTCTGGAGCTTCCCATCAAAAAAGCTGCTTCTCTTCTCTTTCTACTGCATTACATGAGTGGCCATAAAAATAACTCGCTATTTTTTCCCCTCAAAATAATTATCTTTTCATTTCAAACCTTCCATATCACATCAAAGGCAAAAAACTTTCCGTGTCAACTGAAGACAGAGAAGTTCACACACTGAAAAATTAGGTAGCTGGTGTCAACAGCCTTGTGTTGGGTGCGTATGGTCTGAAGGAAGAGCTTCAGCAGGATGATGTTGCCGTAGAGAAGCATCAGAAGAGGTAAAATTGATCAGCCAACCTCACTCTAGGGCACCTGCATGGCCTCAGGTCTGTCCCCACACAGCCTTGCTCATGTTGGTCCTCAGATTATTTGTTGTCCAGGTCTTTAGTCTTGTTCAGCCATTTTTTAGTGGCTCTTCTTTTGCAGTAACTCATGGCTTGATAAGAAGACACTGCACCAGAGTGCAATGGCTGTATGACACACATACAGTTCCAAACCCTACACCATGAGTGAAGGCAGCAGCCTGGTTTGGGAGCAGCACAAGGAGAGGGCAGCACTGCCCCATGAGGGCACCTGCCAAATAAAACCATGTCCATCTGCTATAGTTTGGATCCACTTCCCAGCACTTGGCCCATTCTGATTCTGTGGTAACAGCTCAGTTCTGCCTCGGGCACTGGGGTGATCTTGTCTCATGCTGCAAATGCTGTATGGAATTGTGCAGCAGCCTTATCTCACACCAGCCTGGCTGGTAACAGTCCTCAGTGCACAGCCCCAGGACTGGCGCCCAACTTGCCACTGCTCTGTTAAATAAGGGGGGCTGCAAACTCAAACCAGCCATTCAATTGGAAGGGCAGGACTAATAGGACCAAGCCATACGGAAGTGTCTTCTGGAAAGGATGACGCAGAAGGTTGCCTGGGATGGGGAGGAGGTGGCGATGGCGCAGGGGAGCAGAGCGGGCTGGGATCCTTACCTCTCTTTCGTGGCTGATAAGCTGTAATTTTGCCATATACAGTGGCCCCTCCTGAATTAATATACCTCAGGATGACATGGAACAGATAGAGCTCTGCCTCCTTCACGGCTACAGTGACTCTGATTTTATTCTGCAAAAAGCAAAAAAGCACACGGGGTGCACGTCACTGAGGGGGCCAACTCCTGGCCACTCACCCGCTCTGCGGGAGAGCCTGACCTGCCTGCCTGCCTACCTACCTACCTGCCTGCCTGACCCACCTGCCTCCCTACCTGCCTGCATCTCTTATCCCTCCCTCGTCATCCCACGGCACGGTGCTGGCTGGCTACCTGGGACGGGCACACCTAGGATGGGCATGCTTGGGGACAGGCACACCTGGGGCAGGAGAAGGGGCAGAGGAGCAGTGTCGCAGCATGGGATGCTCTTGAGTTAGTCTAGAAGTGAAAAATGCACTTACAGTTGCCACAAACATTAAACTTTCCTTCCTCAACGACCGAGACCCTCCCTTCCACACTGGCGGGCCCCCGGCTGACGTAGCGGAAGACGAGGCGGAAGAGGTCGGGGGAGGTCACATTGAGAGTCACCACTACCTTGGGCTGGTGGGAGAGAGAAAGGGGAGAGAAGCAGAGCACACCTTCAATTACCTCCACCGCCCACAGCTACCAGCCCAAGCGCAGCCGCTTGGCTCACCGCTCCCCAAGCCACATGCCAGAGTGCGAGGAGGAGGCAAAGCACAGCGGCCCTGGCGCGGGCATCTCGCCACGCCAGACACCAAGGGAGAGACCTGACTGCAGGAAGGGGGTGGAAAAGCTCTGCCCACATCTGGGAGATGCTGCAGCACAGTCCAGCTATGGCTAGGGCACACGCTGTGCCAAAGGAGAGGTTTAGAGAAGTTCTTGGTTTTGGTACCAGCATGTTGCTTTTGGGCTCTGTGTTGTAACCAGCTGGCAGGTAGACTGCCACGGAGACTCCTAATGAGGACTCCTTGAAGCTCCACACCATCTTCCCACTGAAGACCAAACTACAAGTGTGACCTGCCAGCTGAAAGACATGGACTGGCCCTTCTAGTGAGGCCTATTCCTACCTGAAATGCCAACACTGGATACAAAACAAAAACCATGAGCTTGAGCATGAGCTCCACCCCTAAGCTTTAAAGATGGGGCTTTCTCAAAGGAGCTTGTTGCTTATGTAGCTCCTACCTGCAAATTCAATGGGAAATGACTAGGACATTCAGCCTCTTATTTCACTTAGGCACAAAAAAAGTAAAGAAAAATGGAAGTACACACACCAGAATAGGGAATATTTTACGAGGAACAAGACGGTCAGAGAATCACTGCCCTGCACCCCATCCCCAAACGCACAAGCAGATGACACTTCTGTGGGGGCCATGCAGAAGAATCCACCAAGGAGAAAAAGGGTCAACAGATGAAACAGCTTCACTTCCAGGGCTCAGACAACTTCAGGTTAGTGTAAACCATCGTTGCTACAAGCCATCTAACAGCAAGAGCAGAGCCAGAATGGTAACAAGAGGTCCAAGGTACCAAGAATGTGGTAGCTAAGGAGGAGCTAATTTATTTTTGGAAAAGAGAGGAAAGGTTATGCAGAGAGTTGCAGGAAAGAGCAGAGTCAGATGAAAGAGCTGCAAGAAAACCCAGAGATGGTGTTTATAGACATCCCTGTAAGTAATCACCAAGCTACCTCCTTTGTCTAACCGGATTAGGATGTCAGGGGATTCCCAATTTAGGATCTTTCCCCTCATCAGTCTATGCCATCCCCAGCACTACAGGAAATGTCTCTGCAAACAAGCTATATATACGCTGTGCTGTTTATATTGGCCACCATGTGACTTGAGAGGTTTGAGAAGCACTTGGGGTGAAAGATGTGTCCCAAAAGCACATCTGTCCTCCACTGGCCACATCTTCCCCGGGGCAGCCGGGCTGGGATGGAGACACCAGGCATACCTGGATGGAGGACATTTGTGCATATCCCCGCCAGCTGAAGCCCTCAAACTCCAAGGGGTTGTAGCCAAAGCGCACGGCCCGTCCGGCTGGTGTGGTGCCATCCTCCAGCTCAAACTTCAAGTGGTGAAGGTCAGGGAAATAATGGTCCCGCACAGGCCTGTGGAAGAGAAGGAGCATCACTACCTGCAGGGCTACCTAGAGGGACAGGTGAGAGGACACCTCCACCAGGCACATGGCTGACGTGACAGCAGCCCAGAGGTCTCCACCCTCATGGTGGCCCAGGACACCATTCCCAAGGGAGAGAAAAGGAGGCACAGCACCCCGAGCTGCCATCTCCCACCAGCAGCTTACTGGGTGCAGGTGGGGCCGCGCGTGTTCTGCCGGCAGTGACAGGCTCCGCTCCTCTCCTCGCACGATGGCCCCAGGGACCCGCCGACGTCACACTGGCATCCTGCGGGCAGGAAGCGCCTGTTTACATTCCCCCCCAGCACTAACGAGCTCCTGGTCGCTAATCAAAGGCCCAGCGGGTGGGGAGACGGAGGCCGCTATTTTTATTTCATT
>JANHGL010014166.1:0-22057 GCA_024611195.1 Ceyx melanurus
CCATCGACTCCCACATGTGTCTCGTTCCTGTCTCGTCGCCGTCTCGTCGCCTTAGTACCACGGCCGGGTAGCAGCACCATCGTGGCTTCGGCTCCCACCTCGCTGCCTCATTTCACCAGCCGAGCAACTTTAGAAGCCATATTAGCCCATGGTGTGCTGGTTTCCATCCCCAACCCCAGCCAGGGACAGGCCCACTGGTGAGCCGTGACCCCCCTTCTCTCCATGCATCCAATGACCCCCCCGGTTCGGTGTGGCTCGGTGGAGCCGGGATGAGCCACCTCGGCCACCGACTTGGATGCTGCTGGGCAAGGGAACGGGGCAGCACGGGGGATAGAGGCTGGGGGTTGGCACTTTTGCGATGGAAAATCTGGGACGTGGCAAAGAGCTGGTGGTGAAAAAGCTTTTTCAAGCGATTTGGGTTCTTTCTGCCATGCCCAGGCAGGTGGCTTCCATTCTGAGGACGAGGAGCGCCGCTACCCTCGCCCGGCTGTGCCAGCCCAGCCCTGCCGAAGCCAGCCCATTGGGTTGGATGCATGTATGTATGAAGAGTATCGGGCTCTTGTGGTTAAAAGGAAAAGAATCCATGAGGCTTGGCAACAAACTTGGGTTTCTTTTCCTTTTTCCCCCCTCCGCCAAACCTGGGTTGGAGGAACCAGCTCCTTTGGGAGCTCCAGGCTCAGCTGTTCCCGGGGTGAAGGACCCCCCACATTGTCGGCCCCACTCTGCCGTCCTGGCCCCCGCAGCGCTCGGCTCCAGCGGGAAGCTGCTTTTAAAGCCCCTTCCCTCGTGTGGACTCTGTCGTTCCGTCTCTTATTGTTAAATGGTTATTTTGTAATGATATCTGTCTCCTTATTAAAGGAAAGAGCTGAAAGGAGCCCCAGTTGCCTTCTGGTCTTGCTACTGGGGCTCAGCGGGTACTCTGATGGGAGGCTGGTCCCAGGGTTGTGAGTCCAGGGCTGATGGAGGTGCAAGGGGAACTCTAGGAGGGCCCTGGTCCCCCTGAAACATGAGGGTGCTCATGGTGGGGATGTCTCTGGGCAGCCTTGGGCCCTGGGCTGAGCACAGCTGGCCCAGACATAGAATCAAGAGACTGGTCTTGGTGGGGAGGGACCTTGAAAGCTCATCTGGTGCCACCCCTCTGCAGGGAGTAGGGACATCTGCATCTAAATCAGGTTCCTCAGAGCACCCCCAACCTCACCAGGAATGGGGCAGCCACGACCTCTCTGGGCAGCCTGGGCCAGTGTTTAGTCCCTCACCCAAGACATGAATTTGGTCCATATATCCATGTTTAGGTCCTGCTGTGCTTTGCAGAGGTGCTGGATGCTCCGAACCCCACAGGAACAGCTCAGGCTGCTGTGACTACCCCTGGAGACCAAAGTACACAGAGGTTTCCAGCAATATCACTTGGGCATCAAAGCTTCTATTTTATCAACTCTTATTTTATTCATTTATAAATACTGTTGTGTTTACAAGCATCATAGCTGTGAATATTATTCCCAAACTTTCAAACACATAATACTTATAATACTATATAACAACAACCAGTAAAATAAAATCATTCATCTCAGGGTTTGAAAGGCCACTCAAAAGTTGCATAAAAATACATTCTCTCCCCATCTCGTAAGCTAGTCCTGCTTCTCCAAGGAGTTTATTTACAAAGAGCTATCATCAAACTCACAGCCACAATAGGCGGGTTCACCCCAAGCAATAAAAATGAATTCACCCAAAGCAATTTCTTAGAAAAAAATAAAACAGAAAAGCTCCTGTTCTCCAGTGGAAATGGCAAATGCTCTGGTTCAAAGAGGGATGGGATTTAAAAACAGCTCGTGCTGAGCCCTGTCCCAGGCACAGGGCACAGACGTCCTGCTCATCACCTCCTCAGTGCACTGGTTATGTCAGGCCTTAAGTGAGCCCAAAACAACAAAAAAACCCACCAACCTAAATCCACCCTCAGGAATCCATGTTACAATTGCATCAGCATCAGGAAACTCTCATGGCTTTGGATGGTGCATGAGACCAAACTGGCTCTCGCTGGAGCTGGGGGGAGGATCCAGCGCTGAGCTGGATTTTCACCTAAAGCAGTTTGGCTTTGCAAGGCCTGGCAGGGACCAGAGCTTTCCCCACCTCCTGCCTGCTGCTCCTTGGGGAGAAACATGATGGGCAGCCCGGAAGGAGTAAAAAGTCAGCACAGGATAGATTTGTCAGATGGAGTTGAACCCCCTCCCCACTCTACAGCCAACATCTCGGGTTTCTTCACGCTGCCAGGAACCTGCCTCAGGAGTAGAACAGGATCTTCAGTCTGGAATCTCATCCCTTGTCCTGCAGGAGTCAAGAGGCCGGTGCTGGGAAAACCCCAGCGGGTGAGGGGCTTCTCTTCCGCGTGGCACAGAAGAGTCTGGGCTCCTGCTCAGAGCTGAGAGCCCGAGTCTGAAGCGAGGAGTGGGGTCACCAAGAGGGAGACACCAAGAACAGCAGAAGTACTCACATAAAGAGTGCACCAAGTGGGAACAGCATGCGGAAATAAAAGCATTGCCCAGATCTCAGGACTTAAAGCTGTTCAATATAGCGGGATTAAAATCAAGTAATATAAAAAGGATGCCAGGCGTAGGCTGTGCTCTGCAGAACCCTGATGCCATTACCAACTTTGGGCTCTTCCTCCCCACAGCAGCAGAGGAAGGTCCTCATGTACCAGGAGAAGTGGCACCTCGTGCCCTGCACAAACTTCTCTGCTGGCTGAAGAGCGGTGGAAGAAGAACATCTGTCTAGAGCTGCCAGAGGGGAAACTGGAAGCTCTGAGAAGAGCTAGAAAGGTGGAAATAGGCAGTACAGGGAAAGGAAGGGAAGGAAAGGGAAGGGCGGGAAAAATGGAGAATTAGGGAAAAAAAGAAACAACAAGAAACAAAGAAAAAGCCCAAGGGAGAAAATAAAACACCCTTTCTGAAGCCGTAGCAAGGAGCCGTTTCCCAAAAGCCCAGAACTGGCAGAGATAAATTTTACCCTGTTGAACATGAGCATAATTCTTGAGCTTCAAGTGTCTCATTGATCTCTCTCAGAGAAGGAGTCCAAGGAGTCCCACCAGCCCAGCAGGAGCTATGACCAGAGTCAGCAGAGGTGCCCGGGGATCTCCTTGTCCCTCTGGCACCAACACACCCCAACCTTTCCAAGGTGTGCAGGAGGACAAGTGATCCCTGCCTCATGCTCCTCTGCTTGAAACCCAGCTCTGCCAATCTTCTTCACCCACAGACAGCTGGGACTGGACTCTGCACACAAAGCAGTGTTGCCCTTGGTCAGCCTCCTGCTGCAATTCAAACACAATAGTGTGAAATGCCAGTCTAGGTTCCTCTGCAGGTCTCTGCCTTCATGGGGAGGGCAGGAAAAGGCCCCAGAGGGCTGTCAGGACAGGGAGGCTGGTTTCTGGTGTGGATACAGCTTACTGCAAGGTGATTCATGCTCATATGAAAAGCAGCAGAGGATATCTAAGGGTTCAAGCCTGTCCTTCAGAAAGCTTGTGAAGTATCTGTGATCCATCCTATCCTGAGGAGCAGGAGTCTGGGGGCAATTAGGAACTAATGGAGACAGGAGGCCTGGCAGGACAGACCGTGATGTAGAATCACCAGGGCTGCAGAGGGAGGGCAAGGTGAGGGATAAGGGGTCTGATGTTGAGAATCAGCACTGCTGCTACTGAACAGGTTTGAAATCTGACATGAACTAGAAGACTCGGTCCAACTGGGGCAGAAGGAGAAGAAGGTCTCTATGCAAAGCAGCCGTCATCAGTCTGTTACAGAAGTCAGCCCTGGTGGCTTTCACAGCATCACATTTTGCCCAGGGTCCCACAGCCCAGGCGGGTTGACGTGCCTCCTCAGTGTCCCAGCCCGGGTTCACATTTCCCACCAGTAAAGGCCTGGATGTGCTGGATTAGCTCTTTAGGTGTCACTTTTTAAATTAGGAGCTACATACTCCAGTCCAGAGAGTCCAACACCCACGTGCTGGGCTTCTGGAAGATGTTTTGGCAGCTCAAACCCCAGTCATCACATTTCTCCCTTGAATAAAATGTCCCAAGATATCACAACATTCTTAAATTAAAAATAATAAAATGCCAGGGTCGGGGGTTGTGTTGTAGGGGAAATAAGGGCAGAGAGGGAATGTACAGCAAAGGTCAGGGCAAGGCAGGTGGGCAGATTGATCCCATGGCTGAAACACTTGCTGTACTGGACAGGAGGACTTTTGTGTGTGGTGGGGTGGGGTGTGGGGGGGTTGGCAGCTCGTGTAGGGCACCCCTCTTCAACCTGCCTGCTCTCTGGATTCCTACTTGGAGAGCTTGCTGATGACACGAATGAGGGCTCCGTTCTCGTCCTTCAGCCTTTGGTTGTCCGATTTGAGCTCTGTCAAAATCTGCAGAGAGACAGAGACAAGGTGGGGGTTACAGCCCGAGGACATGGCGGGGACTGTCATGGCCAGCCAGGCCAGGGAGGCCCCGGGCTGCTTGGCTCGTGTCCTTCACCCACCCAGCAGCGTGCAGAGCTGGCCTGGCCGTGCACCCTCCACCCGCAGCGCCTGCAACGCCCGCCGTGTCTCTGGAACTTCTCCTGGAGTTTTACAAGTCGGGCAGCAGGTGTGGAGGGGTCAAGAGGGAACTCGAGCACAGCAAAGAGCCAGGAAGCCCCCGGAGCCATGAAAGCCCATGGTGAGAAGTGATGCCACATCCCCAGCACTAGGTCAGTACCAGGCTGGGAAGGCAAGAACCATTTCTGACCTGTTTCATCCCCCTGTTCCCAGAGGCTACGCAGGGCTCGGCAAAAAACAATAAAGCTGTGGTGGTGTTTTGGTTTGTTCCACCTTGCCAGGACTAGAAAGGAAAACAAAGGTTTGAAATTCTACCTTAGGACTGGACCAAGCTCGGCTTGCAAAATCTCTTCAGAAAAAAAGGCAAATCTCTTTGGGATCTCACAGATGTTTAATGCAAACACACAAGCCATGGCCAGAGGCCGGGTAGGACACACTGACACTGGAGGTACCTGCTTGGTGCTCAGTTTGGAATGCTGGAGCTATGCCAAGGGCAGAGAGCTTCTAGCTGGACACAGAACCAGCTTTGGCAGGACCTTTCCAGAGCTTCTCCCTGGCCAAACCCTCGACTCCCCATGCTACATGCAGGTGACCTTTGGTGGAGTCTCCCCAGCCACTCGAGGACTGGAAGGAGGCCCTACATTCCTGCCTTGGGGTGTGACACAGAAGGTGTAACTCACACCCACAGGTGCCAGCAGCCCTGAGGGTGACCAGCCCCAGATGGTGACCACACTGGGATGGAGCAGGGTCACACACACAGGCACGAATGGCACCAAGATAAGCTCAGTGATGACTTCTCTTTGACAAGGTGGGTCTCAGAGGACTTCCCCCAGACTCAAAATACCTGCCAAACCTTCTCCTTCCTTCTAAGCTGGAGCACTCTGACCACAACCCCCTGCCTGTTCCACTCCTTGTCAGCCTCTCCCTGGCCATACCACCGAGTGCAGGCAGCTCCTGGCAGATCCCAGCTCCTTCCTGGAGCAATCCTCTCCTGTCACAGTCAGGCCAAGCCAGGCCTGGCCCCAGTGCACTCAACCCCGTCCTCATCCCCACTGGTGGTGGGTGCTCCAGATGGGAGGTTCTGCAAGAAAGAAGGATCTGGAAAGTGATGTACAGTGCGATACTGGAGAAGAGGTAAAACTGGATGATGGGCTGGCTGGAGCTTCAGCTTATGATGCTTAAAAGCAACTCACTGTACCCAGTGGCAGTGTGACAGGCTCAGCTCCATGACAGCACTGTCACCAGAGCAGCACTCTTGACTCCACAAGGAGACTTCTCATGGCCAAATGAGAGGCACTGCCCATCACCAAAGTGCTCAGGAGCCAGGCAAAACAGGGAGAGCACTTGCAGTCTCCCCCTGCACTCCTGCTGAGCTAACACTCCTGACACAGCACAGGGTCTTCCAGTCCAGTGCACCACGACAGGTCAACCACCTCTGGGGTTCTGTGGGTGGACAGTCTCTGTCCTCTTGATGTTGCTGGCAGCCTGAAGCGTGTCCATCACTGCTGTAAGGGAGTGAGACAATGTCCTGGCACTTGCTTTGGTAGAGAGAATGTGTCACAGGTTCCCAGAAGCAACGTCAGAGATCAGCCACCCCAGCTCTACAGCTTACTGGAAGCTCTGCTGGTGTCCACACCCTGCACACTCTCCAGTGCTGCTCTGGTGAGGTATTTGAAAAGGACAGAGCGTAGCTACAGGTAAACCAAGTGCTTCTTGGAGAGCGCCCAGCTGTGACCCTGCTCCCTCAGCTTCCAGCAAACTACAAATCAACCTTGTAAAACTTTGCTCCTCCCAGGCCAAGGGTCTTCATTCCTCCCTTCGAGGTGAAGCAGCTTGTCAGGTAAAATAAACTGTATGTGAAGCAGGCTGGTGATGGAGGGGCCTGAAAACTGAATGTCTCATCAAAAATGGTGTGAGGGAGGTGGCGTGACCCACAGCTCCCGTGGAGCTGACCCTGGTGGTGGAGCTGACTCTGATGCAGCATCAGTGTAAAGCTATCTTTGAGCTAGAGCTGGTCTGAGCAGCGGTGCTGTGCATTACCTGTGACACCAGAGACGGTGGCACTTCAGAACTGACATGGTCTGGGGAAAGAAGGGTCTCTTACAAGCACCACTGCAGCAAGAGCCTGGCAGACCCGTCAGAATTCAAAGCAGACACATCACTGCACAGCTGAGATGGCCACAGACCCTGGTGAGACAAGATCTACCGGTGCCAGCACTATCCTGGGGTGGACCTCGAAGAGCTGGGAAACCCCAGCAGAGCTTGTGGACAGATCAGACACCAGCAGTGAGCTGCAGACCTGTGAGCGAGCTGGGGAGGACCCACAGGGCCATGTCACGGCCACTCAGCCACTGGGGGAAAGCCACCCCAACCACTGGTTCCTGGGAGAAGAAGAGAGATGGGTGACCTACAGTTTGCAAAACACTTCTCCGAGCCTGGAAATAGTTCTGCTCAACTTTCCCTCTCGGATCTCAAAGCACGTTGGGAAGGAGAATGACTGTAAAACTCAGGGCTTGTGAGAAGGGATGAGTCAGGGACAGGTCTGAGGGTAATTTCACAGATTTACAGCAGAAAAAAACCCAACCCCAACACAACAATGAGATCATTTAATCTGATCAGCTGCACAATTCAGGCCACCCGACACAACCACCCCCTCCCCCAGCCCTGGGAGTCACGCGCGGCCCCAAACTGGGACTCCTGGGAAGGGGAAGCCACAATTCCCCTGGTTAGTTTCTTTCTACGGTTAATCATCCTCGATATAATTTCTGTGCTAAGAATAGATGGTTTGGGGTTTTTTTGTTATACCTCAGTGCCACTTCCAGCCCACAAGAGCTCCTTCTTTTTCCTAAAAAAATAAGTAATAGCTGTGTCTGAAGGAACCTGAACATCCCCACCAACCTGCAAAAGACAGGGAGGGCCCTAAGGAAGAAGCACCCAGGGCTTGGCTTTAGCACAGAGCCAGTGAAGAAAGGATGGAATTTAACTGCTGCGATGTGCGAGGGCAAAGCTGATGGGAGGCTCATCCTTGGAATTCAAACACTTAATTTCTCTGCACTGAATGTAAAACAGAAGATGAAAAAAAAAGAAAGAGCACCTGGTCCAGCTCCTGATTCATAGCAATGTTTCAAATGAGGGAAGGAGATTGTCCTCTTTGCTCAAGTGACCAAGAATCACAGAATGCGGGGGTTGGGAGGGAGCTCTGGAGTTCAGAGTCCAACCCCCTGCCCCAGCAGGGGCACCCAGGGCAGCCCACACAGGAACAGAGCCAGGGGGGGCTGGAAAGGCTCCAGAGCAGGAGACTCCACAGCCTCTCTGGGCAGCCTGGGCCAGGCTCTGCCACCCTCACACTTAAGAAGTTCCTCCTCATGTTGAGCTGGAACCTTCTCTGCTCCAGATGATCCCCATGGCTCCTTGTCCTGTTGCTGGGCACTGCAGAGCAGAGACTGGCCCCTTCTATCTGACCCCCACCCCTCAGGTATTTACAGACATACAAACGACCTGCTGAGGTCTGCCTAGTGGTAGTTTTTCTAGAAACCACCTTCCTGTCTAAAATGTCCAGTTTTCAGAACATCCCTAGCAATTTCCTCCATGGTTCATTCTTTGGATTAATCTCATTTGCTGGTGAACGAAGTCCTCTATGTCCAACATTCCCCCTGCAGTGGGATGGGGGGACAAGATCTTGGGAGGGAACACGACTGGGACAGCTGAGCCAACTGGCCAAAGGGATATTTCAGAACATATGACACTAGCAGAACCATAAAAATTAGGAAAAGAAGGAGGGGTGGGGGGGCATTGGCTTGTCCCCCAGAGCAACCACTGTGCATTCGGAGCCCCGTTCTCCAGAAAGGGACCAGACAGCACCTGCTGAGGGGAAGCAGAGAACAAATCTTTGTTTTCTTTTGATTCCTCACAGGGCCTTGCTTTCCTTTTTCATTAGACTGCTTTTGTCTTAGCCCACAAGTTTCCTATCTGATCTTCATCCCCCTGGTCCAGCTGTGAGGAGGGCAGGGTGAAGTGACAGAGCAGCTCAGTGGGCAGCTGGTGTCCAGCCAAGGTCAAACCACCACAGTCCAACTGAAACAAAAAATCCTACTCTGAGCAGCTAATGGCACAAAGCACCTATTCCGAGGCCCAGTAACAGGGAAAGGTCTTCTGGCTAACCCATGACACTGGGAACCAGTCCAAAGCCATGGGCAGCGCTGAGTCACAGGGCAGCCAGCTCAGTGCCACCCACCCAGCCCTGTGCCCTTGGGTCAAGGCAGGGAGCCCATCCTCCTATTCCTCTCCCAGATGATGGGTTCCCTGTGGAGAAGGCACCGTCCCAGGGTGGTCTGTTAGTAAAGGGGGGAACTGAGCAGCAGCTGCCAAGCAGAGTGAAAGTCAGTGGGGAGAGGACGGAGCCTCCAGTAACACCCCCCTTCAGCCAGGCAGCACCACAGCTGTCAGAGGCTCCTCTGCCACATGCTGCTTTTGAGTCACAAGCTTCATCAGGCACTTTGATGAGCAGCAGGGTGATGAGGGAAGGGAAAACAGCCCGGCCAAGAGAGCGGAGACCTGCCTGGAAGAGTGGAAGAGGGAGGCGAGATGAGCCGGAGGGAAAGCAGCTACAGCTCCTCTGATTCGGAGGGTTTGGCAGGCAGAGAAAGTCTGGCTACGACTCGGGTCAGAGCCCTGTTTTCAGCCAGCAGTTGCTCATTCATCTGCCTCAGAGTGTGAATCTGTTTGAGCTGGTGGAGATTCTGCAGAGTGAGAGGAGTGGACAGAAAAGTACAGAGAAAACACACCACAAAGACAAAAGGGCACAGAAATGTGAATTTTAGTAAAAGGGAAAAAAAAAAGAGTATCAAAGAAAAATTAGTAGCAGCAAGTGCTGGATGGGCAGCAGCTTGGAGGAGAATAGGGAAAGACTCACAACACCCTGAGGATGTTTTGGGAACCATCCCTTTCTCCAGGGGCCCCCAAAGCCTCTAAAAGGGTCAAATAAAGGGATTTCCCACCACAAAGCACCAGTCTCTTGCAGCTTGTATTCTGCTTCACCCAGACAGGGATCTCCAGAGCACCCAAGCCCTGGACTGAGGACTACTGTGAGAACTATACCCATTGACTTACCACCTACCCAGGCTTTGAAAACACTGCTGGAAAGTAAGAATTTCTTTAAAACTCCTTCTCTTCATGTATCTCTAAAAGCTAAAGCAGTCCTGGGTAGTAAAGAGTGATCAGAGCTTCATGGGAGGTGCTAAAGTCACAGACTGAAGGACCTGCTGGTGTCCTGCAGCAGAGCACTGAGACAGGTACCCAGTCTGCTCTCATCCCTTATTCCAGTGTCTCTGAGGTCTGCTCAGGCTCCAGCCCTCCCAAAAGGTCTGGGCCACAGAATCATAGAGTAGTGAGGGTGTGAAGGAAACTCTTAAAAGATCAACTTGTCCAACCCACCTGCAAGGAGAAGGGACATCTGCAACTAGAGCTCTGTCCAACATGACTCTGAAATATTTCCAGGGATGGGTCTTCTACCATCTCTCTGGGCAAGCTGGGCCAGTGCTGCACCACCCTCATCATAAAAAAAAAAGCCTTATGCCCATCACCCCTTGTCCTATCACAACAGACCCAGCTCAAAAGTCTGTCCTCAGCTTTCTTCTAAGCATTGAAAAACCACAATAAGTGTCTCCAGAACCTTATCTTCTCCAGCCTCAACTCCCTCAGCCTCTCCCGACCTCCTGTGAGTTTTCCATCCCTGCCCAGATTCAGCTCTTCTCTGTCACTGGGCTCGATTTATTTTTGCTCTCCAGAGGTGAAAATTCCCAGCCCTACACGGCTGGTTGTAACTACAGGAGTCAGAGTGACAGCACCTTGGGCAGGGGGCACACAGAAGATGTGGGTTCCAGTGGGCAAAGGACAGTGTCCAAGTTGAGCCCCAGGGCTGGGGCTGGCACAGGCACAGTGGGGGACACAGAAGGTGAACACGCTGAGGAAGGCACGATGGCAGAGTGGTGAAGCCACATGGACATCACCACTGCTACAAGGACATTTACCCAGCAACACTAAAGCCAAAGAATGGGCTGGACATTTAGACCAAGAGCAGGTGCCAGGACATGGTGAGGGCTGCAGAGCTGCTTTCCCAGCAGCGTCCCATCCCTGCTTCCTCCTGGCAGCTCGTTGGGCAGCAGGGCCCTGGGAATGAGAAACACTCCTCCGTGGTGAAAGGAACACAGACAGCAGGCAGGGGAAAGGCAGGAAGGGAAACATCTGCAACAGGAATCACAGCATTACAGAATGGTAGGGGTTGGATCTCTGGAGATCACCAAGTCCAACCTCCCTGCCAGAGCAGGACAAAACAAGAACAGATCACACAGAAATGCATCCAGACAGGGCTGGAAAGTCTCCAGAGAGGGAGACTCCCGAGCCTCTCTCTGGGGAGTCTACTCCAAGAAGAGTAAGTTTTAAGTTCAAGTGAAAAAAACCCCATCCCTGAACTAAAATACCTCCACAAATCAACATGTGTCCTCTGTGTGCTCTTCCTTCTGAGCAGGCAGTGGCAGGGAGGGAATAGAGGGAAGCGCCCACTGGGGATTCCTTTCTACCTTTAAATGAGCAGAAACTGCTCAAAGGAAAGTCACTGTCCTTAACCAAAAGCAGTCCAGGCAAATCTGCTGTGATCCAAAGAACTTGGATGGACTTCCACATAACATGCAGGACATGGAGTTGGCTGCTGGTGGCAAGGAACATGCTGCAACCCAGGATATTTTGTCCTAGGGCTCATTCCTATATACAAGAGAATTTGGTGTAGCCTCCATCCATCATTCGATCCTTAGTTACCCACAAGCACTGCGTCTGCTCCCCAGGAAGGAATGGAGACACCTCATCCAAAATCCTGGCAAAACCACCAGAAGCAAGGCAGGAGAGTGCAGAGAGCCAGACAGATGGGCTTTGAGCCCCAGCAAGGGCATCAAACTGACAAAGCAGCCCCTGCTACTTGGACCATACCAACACAATCCTGACACTGGATAAAGCAACAGGTCCTGAGACAGAGCGATGGCCAGTGAACTGCAGGAGAGCTGCAGGGACATCTGGGCAAGACACCCCCTCACCAGATCCCAGCCATCTACCCACCACTCACCCTGCCCGAGCTGGGGACACAGACAGACATCACCCTGTCCTGGGATAAACCACCCCCAGGAGTCCCCAGGGGATTGTTGACACTGGAAGAGTCATTTCTTCTGGTGGTACCACAGATCATGAACGTCCTGTTTTGTCACAGTGAACACAGCTGGCAGAACACATCAAACACATGGAAAGCAGAACAGGAGATGAGAAGAGGGGGATTGTTCTAGAAACCACCCTCGTTCCTCCACAAAACCCAGTGGGGCAGCTCAGCGTGGCACAATCCAGCACGGAGGAGAAGAAGGATCAGCTTCTGTGACACAGGAGCGTGTACTGCAGGTAGGACAAGCTTCATTTTCCCAAGAAACCCAGCAAAGGCTGGGAAGCTGGGACTGGAGCCAAGGGCAGAGAGCAGAATCTGGCTGGCACTGCTGTGATGGCTTATCACTCTGCTTGATACTTGGCATACCAAAGCAGCTTTCTCCTGTACCTGCCTTCAACTGCAGGATTTTTGTGCCTGCACCACCGGGGGAAATCAGAACACCCTGCGCGTGAGGCCGGGCAGTCAGGAGCTAAGGAACAAACTGTGACCTTCAGGAGAGAATCGCTGTGTCGAGGCGGGACCTCGGGCACCTGGCACCGGAGTCAGCTCAGGGCAGATCTTAGTTTGCTCTCTCCTTCCCCAGACAGGGCTGGAGCTCCCATCCAGTCCAGTCCAGTCCAGTCCAGTCCAGTCCAGTCCAGTCCCATGGCCGCTTGGGAAGCGCTTCCCTGCTCTGTCACCCACACCAGCCGCTCTGCGGGAGCAGCTCCAGCTGCAGGAGGAGCAGTTCAGCTTCAGCTGTGCTTCCTCCTCCTCTTCCTCACTGTGCCTCCTCCTCATTGTGCCTCCTCTTCTCTGCTGTGCCTCCTCTTCCTCGCTGTGCCTCCTCCTCTTCTTCACCGTGCTTCCTCTTCCCTGCTGTGTTTCCTCCTCTTCCTCACTGTGCCTCCTCTTCCTCGTGCTGCTTCCTCCTCGCTGTGCCTCCTCTTCCCTGCTATGCCTCTTCCTCGTTGTGCCTCTTCCTCACTATGCCTCCTCTTCCTTCTGTGTCTCTTCCTCACTGTGCCTCTTCCCTGCTGTGCTTCTTCCTCTTCCCTGCTGTGCCTCCTCTTCCTAAGAAATCAGCTGGAAGAAGACGAAAGCCCTGGCCAGGAGATCTGATGCACAGACACCCCAAGATTTAAAAGCAGGATGTGAGCCATGCAAGACTGGTTCAAATTAAAGATCAGTGGGAAGAATCCCAAAGCCACAGTATTCCCTGAGCCCTAGTAACCTGGCATGTGTGGTTCTTTCCCTGTGTTGTTCTCCATGTCAAAGGAACCAGTGGATTTGCTGAAGTTGCTGATTCCTTCTGGTCCAGCTCAGCAGCTATCCAGCTAGCACAAGAGGCAGGAATGAAAGTCTAACCAGAAATCCATAGATTTGTTTTCCTGGTTCAGCTTCCACACCAGGATTAAGACAACTACTCTGCCCAGGTTATCTCCTTCCAGGCAAACACAGCTGGGGCAACTCTCCGGCTTTAAGGCATTAGGGAAGGGGACACAGAACACTGCTTTTCTCAGGGCCATGGCCAGCCCAAGGTTTTTCTCTCTGGAGATCTTTTATGTGTCTTTTTATTGAGTCACAGTGCACTTGGGTACTCAGGTGCCTGAATTCTTGCAGAAGCCAGTGGAAAGGTAGCAGAACCTTGAGAATGATTAAAAAATTTCATTTCTATTAATTTTACTAATAAAAGGCCACTTTGGTTCTTCAGTGCAGCAAGAACAGAGCAGAGAGCAAAGAGTGAGCACCACTCACTCACAAGGACCTGATGGCTCATTTTCAGGCTCCTTTAGCTCACATCTCCAGCACATCCACAGGACAAGAGAAGAACACGACAAACTTCTGGCACTGCTTCTCCTTTTGCACCATCCTGGCTTCCATCAGTCTGCAGCTCTGGATGGCTTGAACCAGAGGTGCTTTGGCCATGTCCAACAGCTCCTACAGGTACCTTTTTTCATTAATTGCTTTCTGAACCAATATAAACATTTCAAAATTGTCAGGCCACTAGAGGACACTAATTTGTCTTTTTACTCTGTGGACTGAGCTGGTTTGCAGGGTGATCTGCATGTCTGAAGAGACAACACAAACGACCACTGGCTGAATTTCCCTTAAAGGCCAGACTTCTGTAGTGACCGTTAAAAGCTGCTACCTGTTCAGTGAACAAAGAATTTGGAATTTGAGCATGCCAAGTCCTTTCTCCTTCCCCTTCTGACTGCCACATCCACACTTATTTTCTTGAACCTTTTCAGGAGGACTCCATCATATCCTTCTGCAGCTTATTGCAGTAGAAAATGCAGCAGAAGCCAACGGGTCCTTTCACAGATGTGTGCTTGAGAAATATATGAAGTTTCAAATGGAAACATAAAGTTGGAACGTCCTCCAGAAAAATATTTCCCTTGGTGCTGAGAGAGCTCACGGGTCTTAGAACATGGGCTTCGTCCTACCTGGACCTGCTCAAAGGGAACGAAAGTGCAGGGCACAGAGCAAAGAGGACATTCTGTGAATAGGAGCATTGCAACCGAGTGTAAATGGAGGTAGCAGTGCACAACCCGTGGGAAGTTTTAGGTGTACTCAGCCCTGCTGTTCTGCAGTGCTCCCCACTAGCCCCATGCTCACAGGGCATCCCAGCCACGGCAGGAGAACCATCCTTGGAAGGAGCAGCTGGTGGCTGTCCTGTGACCGCAAGCCATGCTGCACGCTCCACTGGGAAGCAAACTCCTCTCTGCTGCAGTCTGCTCCAGGCTGGCTTACTGACAGCTGTCCAGTGCCATGCTCTAGGGAGGAAGGGCAGAAACACACTGTGGTTTGGGTTTGGTTTCCCTGGTTAGCGTGCGTGATGCCACAAGGCAGCTTTGTCTTCTTACCCATCCGGAGAGAACCACGACGGCTTAGCTGGGGCTGCAGACTATTGAGAGCACAGAGGGTCAGGACACTGAAACTCAGCCCTGCCACGAAGGGTTAGTCTGGGGGAGCATTTCAGGAGAACAGATTTGGCTGTTCTTGGCTCCAACAGCATAACCAGTTCAACACACGGTGCCACCAGAACAACAACAGGACGGGGTCTGTTAGTATTTCATGTCTGGAGAATGTGACCGTTAAAGCTCTGACTGTTTCAAGGAACATGCCCAGAGGCTCTTCCCAGGGACACATTTTACATCCTCCTCCCGGGTGACAACCCCTAAAGACATTACTACAAAACATACATGATGGAACAGAGTGAACAGAACATTTCCTACCTTCATCTCCTCTTCCATTTCCGAGAGTTTCCGCTCCAGGGCTCGCTTCTCCTGTTTACAAGGATTCATAACAAAGATGGTCACAAGGAAGAAGAAAAACCGCAGAAGAAAAAACTTATAGTATATTTTCTTTCAGAGAAAGAGTTTTGTCATTCTGGAGGGACACTGGCTTTTCAGTGAGTAAACGCAACGAACGGGTGACAATCGGGAGCTGCTCAGATGGGACAGGGCAGCTGGTGACATGTGCTGGGCCTGTCGGGCAGATCCTGAGTTTCTGAAGCAAAGATCCTAAAAACTTCAGATAAAACAACTTAGAAGGAACTTCCACTTCGGGTGACCCTTCAACATTATGGAGAAGCTGGAGCCAGACTCCAGCTTTAATAAACCACTGAGGTATGTAGTGGAAGAATGAGCCATAGTGGCCATCAGCTGAAGCAGGGGAGGTTCTGACTAGATAGGAAAAGAAAAAAAAACAACAAACCCTTGAGGATATTTAAGAGTAACAAGGGAGTTCAGCTGTGGAAACTCAACACTCGGAGGTCATCACGAAATGAGGGGACAAAGCCCTGAGTAACCTGGTTCAAATTCAGTATTGTACCTGCTTGGATGGATTACAGACCTCCTTGGGTCCCTTCCAACCCATCCAAGCTGTGGTCACTCAGGGCAGAGCTTGAGCCTGTTCAGCTGAGATTAAGGCAACAGATCTGAGTGCTCAGCTCAGAGGAGGGAGCATTCAGACATTTAGAGTTCTACTAGAATCATGAGATGGACACCCAGCCAATGCTTTGTTTTGTCCCCCTCTGCCCCTAAGCAGTCTTTGTAAAAGCATAATGGACCATCAGTCCCTTAGCGGGATACAACACAATTTGTTGGGCTGCAGCTTCTCCTAGAGCAGAAGAAAGAAATCAGAACTAAAAGCTGATTTGCAAAGAGAGCAGAAAAGTCTCAGATGCTGGAAAGGTCAGAAGACAATTATCACTGTGCACTGCTACACGAGGCAAAAACCTAACTTATCTTTTAATTAACACTTTCCTTCAAGAAATGACTCTGCCCTGCAGAGCAACACGAGGCAATGATTGAGACTCAGAAGAAAGCAGCCACGTACCCTTTTCTCCATCTCCAGCATGCTGGACCGGTCAGAAGTTTTCTCCTGCTTCTGCTATAGAAATTAAAAATAGAAAGCTATTAAAAGGGAGAGGCATCCACAGGATGCTGCACAGAGGCTGAGGCAGACTGGAGATGTGCTTGCCTGGAGAAGCAGCAGTCTCACCAGAATCACTCACACTTATTTCTGTGAAAGAAAACCAACCATCTCCTCTCAAGCTCTTCCCTCCCAGGAGTTAAATCCTCTCCCATGCTGGGTCACGGGCCAGTGCTCAGCTCCTCCAGTCTGGGAGTTCTTTTGTTGCCTTACCTGAGCTGCTTTTTCCAGTTTGGCTTTGATGTCGGCCAACTCAAGCTGAGCTTCCTGCAGCTTGGACTTCAGCTTTTGATTTTCTGACAGGGCGCTTTCGTACAACTGGAAGAGGAAACCAGAGCTCCCAGTTAAGGAGGCTGCTCCTCAGCCACCGCAGCCCCAGTTCCACCCAGCAGCCTCTCTCCCAGCCCAGGTACCAGAAGAAGGGCAGACAGAATTAGTTTGGATCCTTCACCCAGGCTTTTTGCAATTCCTACGCCCTAAGAAAAGAGCTGCTGAATTCTCTAGAGTGTTTAAAGGCAGCCCAGAGGCAAAGAAAAGGTTTGGGTTTAATTGAGGCAAAGCACTGGGCATAAGGACTAAGTTATGTCAGCTGGATGTACCTAGAATCATAGATGGATTGAGTGGGAAGGAACCTCTGAAGGGCATCCAGTACAACCCCCTGTACTCAGCAGGGACATCTCCAACTGGCTCAGGCTGCTCAGAGCCTCCTCAGGCCTGGCCTGGAATGTCTCCAGGGATGGGGCCTCCACCACCTCTCTGGGCAGCCCATTCCAGGAATCTGTCACCCTCAGGTTAAAGAACTTTTTCCTAATGTCTGACCTAAATCTCCCCTTTTTCAGCCTAAAGCCATCACCCCTTGTCCTGTCACTACAGACCCTTGTGAACAGACCCCCTCTGCTTTCTCATTGGCCCTTTGCAGGTACTGGAAGGTGCTCTAAGGTCCCCCCAGAGCCTACTCCAGGCTGAACAACCCCAACTTTCTCAGCCTGTCCCCACAACAGAGATGCTCCAGCCCTCTGAGCAGTTCTGTGACTCTCTGGACACACTCCAACAGCTCCATGCCCTTTGTGTGTTGGGGGCTCCAGAGCTGGACACAGGACTCCAGGTGAGGTCTCCTCAGGGCAGAGGGGCAGGGCCACCTGCTACCTGAACCTACCATCCTGTTGTGCTCCCAACACAACACACCCTGGTTGCTCTTGTGTGCTTTTAGTTGGAAGAGGAGGAGAAAGGAGGACATTTTTAAGTGACTCTAAAAAAGACTTTTTTTTCCTTTCACTTCTTTCAAACGAGGAAAATTTCCATCCCTCTATGAGGACAAACTGGGCACCCAGCCTGTTTCTTCTGGCCAGCTGTGCTCATGGAGTGGGGTGCTGCTCTCCGTGAGAGGTTTTTCAGCATCACAGTCATTTCAGAATGGAAAGTAATTTTAATCTGTTTTGCTTTGCCTAAGGTCTCTGCCTTGACACTGGCTGTGTGGCAGTTCATGGCACTGCCTCTCAAGGATTATGCTGAAAGTTTGAGAGATTACAGAAAAAAATATTCTGTGGGGATCTGTGTGCTTGGGCCACAATGACATACTCAACAGAACCTTCTCTTGCTCCTTTCAGATCCCACCCAGCATCTCTCCAGCCTGAGTCCTCAATCCCCATCCCTCCGAGTCTCTGACTCTGCACAAGGTTCAACAAGTGCAAAGTCCCACACCTGGGGAGGAACAACACCAGGCACTGGTACAGGTTGGGGTAGAGACACTGGAAAGCAGCCCCATGGAGAGGGAACTTGGTGTCCTGGGGGACAATAAGTTCGCCATGGGACAGCAATGGGCCCTTGTGGCCAGGAAGGCCAATGAGCTCCTGGGGGCATCTCTTCCAGCCAAATCATTCTGTGATTCTATGATTCTAAGGAAAGTCTGAGAGCCCTGGGGTTGTTGAGCCAGAGAAGAGCAGCCTGAGAGAGGAGCTGAGCAATGGGCACAAACCTCTGCAGGGTGGGTGTGCGGAAGAAGGGGCCAGGATCTGGTTAGTGGGGCCTGGGATGGGATGAGAGGTGATGGCAGCAGGTGAAACACGGGAAGTTCCAGCTCAACATGAGGAGAATCTTACCTGTGAGAGTGCCAGAGCCTGGCCCAGGCTGCCCAGAGAGGCTGTGGAGTCTCCTGCTCTGGAGCCTTTCCAGGCCCCCCGGATCTGTTCCTGTGTGGGCTGCCCTGGGTGCCCCTGCTCTGGCAGGGGGTTGGACTCCATGATTTCCAGAGGACCCTTCCCACCCCCACCATTCCATGATTCTAAGGTCCATTCACCCTCTGTCAGTTTTCACCCTCTGAAGGGCTGTCTCCCTTGAGGGCAGAGGCTGACAGGCCTTTCTATAGCAATGAAAACAGAGAAAACGAAAACAAAACCTTTTCTTTCTTTCCCAAGACTCCCCCGTGCAGCTTTGTGCTGGCAGTGAGGATAACATGTAAGAAATCCTACTTTTTTGTAGTCCCTGTTGCTCTCCTCCTCGGCTCGGCTGCTGAGGGCGGCCAGCCGGGCGTCCCGGCGGCTGGAGGCGCGGCTGGAGGCACGGTCAACGTAGGACTCACCCGGGCTGGGGCTCGTAGCTGCTTCCAACCTGAAAGGTGGGGAAAATCCAGCACCATGGAGCTGTTGGCGCTTTGGGACAGCCACTGGAAGAGCTCAACTGTTTATAAGAGCCCTTAACTATGGATCCCCAGGGCTGGGTGTCAGGGAAGCAGGGACAGCCTCTTGTGTGCCCTGTGACAGGACAAGGGGCAATGGATCCAAGCTGGAGCACAGAGATTTCCACTTCAACTGGAGGGAGAACTTCTGGACTGGTTGGGTTGTAGAGCACTGGAACAGACTCCTGAGAGAGGCTGTGGAGTCTCCTGCTCTGGAGACTTTCCAGCCCCACCTGGGTGCCCCTGCTCTGGGAGGGGGTTGGACTCTGATCTCCAGAGCTCCCTTCCCACCCTCACTATTCTGTGATACTGTAACTGGTGGGGACTGGAGGCCATGGCAGACCCAACTGAGCAGAGGCACTGGATGGTTGTGCCCACCCCCTACTCTACAGCTGGGCATTGGCCAGGCAGCCACCACCCTTTTAAAACTGGAAGAAATCCAGTGGGTATCAACCCAGACCCCAAGTGGGCAGAAACTTCCCATGGACATCTGGTGGTGGGAATGGGCTCCATTGCTAGCATGGCACAGAGGTTTTTTTTTTCTCTGCAGAGTAGCTGTTAAATAATTTGGTGAGCAAAGGGTGATAGCAAAGTGGGCCAACAGCTGAGCAAAGGTAAGAACCAAACGGCCAGTATCAGCTTCAGCTTTTGATCTGAAGCACAGGGAATCCCCAAAGCTACACCCAAAATAGATGATAATAAATATTAAATAGAAAAAACTAAAAAAAAAGATCAATTCTTACCTGGAAAGTCTTTCATGCTGAAGGGAAAAAAAAAAAAAAAAAAAGAAAGAAAAAGGGGATTAACAATGAAAAGGATTAAAAGTTCAATTCAAGAACTGCAGAGCTACACACAGCAGCAATTTCCTACCTCTGATCCCAGCCCCCGGCTCACCAGGAGCTAAACCACATCACTTCCCACACCCAAACTGGGAATCACTGATCCCTGCCTGAATCTTTTCAACTTCAGCTTCTCTGAAGCCTTTCAAGATTTCCTTTCTTTTGCTAACCTCAAAACTACTGACCCTTGCTCTTCAAATCCGAGTTTCCAGAACTGGAATATCCATTCCTCTGAACAAGAATGAATCTATTGTTTCCCTGTTTAAATGGAACTGAATTCTTCCTGACTTTGCTGACTGTCCTGGGCGTGATGCAGGTGAGAGGGACAGGGACATGCAGAGCTCCCTGTGTATTCCTGGGGAACTTCAGGAGATCCCCAATGGGACTTTTCCTCCATGGGCATTTCTCCCCCATGAAGAAAAGCTTCTCTGTGGTGAGATGATGTTGTTCCCTGGGTGACCCTGCTCTGGCAGGGAGTTGGACTTGATCTCCCGAGGTCTCTCCCAACCCCCCCCATTCCGATGTTCTGTGAATCCCAGCACATTTGAAGCCTCCTGGACACAGTCAGCTAAAACTGCTCATTAACAAGCTCAAAAGGATGAGGAAGCCCTGCTGTTAATTAGCACATTCCTCTTAGCTCTGTGCCTGCAGGGCAACTCTCAGCTGGGCTCCCGGGGCAGGTCTGGGCTAGAGATGGACACCAAAGCTCCAGGAACTCATCCTGGAGCTGGCAGGGGTCCTGAGCCATGGCAGCAGGTCTAGTCCCGTATTATTTCATTTAGTCTAATCCTTTCTACATGCACCAGAGGCTTTATTCGCATCACACAGGTGAGAAACCCCCCCCCCGCAAGTTGACAGCAGACAGCTTTCCACCATAGCTGAGCTCCTGCTGCACTTCCACAAGTGATGCTGGATGCTGCTTGGGGAGTTTCTCCAGGGGACATAGAACCACAGCATCATTCTGGTTGGAAAGGAGCTATTCTGGTTGGAAAGGAGCTCCAGGATCAACAAGTCCAACCCTGATCCTGACATCTCTCTCTCCATCGGCCCTCAGCCTCAAGTACTGCATCTACTGGTTTCTAAACCCCTCCAGGGCTGGGGACTCCACCCCCTCCCTGGGGTGTTCCAGACCCTCACCACTCTCCCAGGAAAGAATTTCTTCCTAATATCCAATCTAAATCTCCCCTGGCACAATTTGAGGCCATTTCCCCTCATTGTCTCATCAGTAATTTGGGAGATGAGACCAACCCCAGCCTGGCTGCCCCCTCCTGTTGGGTAGTTGTAGAGCAATGAGGGCTCTCCTCTCTCAGCCTCCTCCAGACCAAACAACCCCAGTTTCTCAGCCTCTCTACAGAAGACCTGCATCCACCTGTTGTCCCACCAGCCCCAGCTTCGGCCACTGTCCATAGGAAGCTAAACCAGTCCATTGGGAAGCAGTTTCCACACCAGCCTCTGGCACGGGGCTGGCATTAGAAAGCTGTTCAGCCCCAAGCACACTGGCTGATGGCTCCATGATCTTTTGTTAGCTGAGCTCCTGACATCTGCCTCTTAAAACCCTCAGCTGCCTGAGGGTTTTATCCCTTTTATTTTTTGGCCCAAGGACCCAACCTCCCCCATCGAGCAGGAGAGGGGAATTAGGAAGGGATTAACGAGCCTCTTGGTGGAAGTTCTTTGTGCACTTTATGCTAATCCCCTCGGTGATGATTTCTCTTACGATGACAAATGCCTGGCCAAGCAATCCACTGAACGTTGGGACTGCCTCTATTCCAACAAAGGCACCTGTTGATGGATTTGAATAGAGCTGAGGAAGTCCATGGCAGCCTGGGCAAGGTGACATGGAAACCAATCAATAAAACCTGACCAGGTCCCCAAGCCAGCCCTTGTACTCGCAGAGAGCAGGGCTGTGCTCTGCAAAGGATGGATGGGATAAGGAAGGAATCACCTGAAATATGCTGCTGGGAGAAAAAAGTCCCCAACAGGCTCACTGTATTTAAAAGCTTCCTGTGATGAATATTGAGATGAACTGTTGCAGACTGCAATTGTCTCTGAGTCTCTAAAGAGAAATCCTGGCTGAGATGGGAGAATCTGCATCACTCCTGCTGCTGCTGCCAGGGCTGGAGCAGTACATACCTGCTGGGACCTGCAGCCACCCCAGCGTGGCAGCTCCAGGACCCCCCACCCACGAGCTGGGTATTGCTCAGGGATTTCTCCTCCACTGAACAGAATCACAGAATAGAATGGTGGGGATCGGGAGGGAGCTCTGGAGATCAGAGTCCAACCCCCAACAGAGCAGGGGCACCCGGGGCAGCCCACACAGGAACAGAGCCAGGGGGGGCTGGAAAGGCTCCAGAGCAGGAGACT
>JANHGL010014168.1:0-22040 GCA_024611195.1 Ceyx melanurus
CCCCGGTGGTCGCAGGAGGTCGGAGTTTCTCACCTCTTGCCAGGGCGGTTGGAGCGCTGGGATTGGATTCCTGAAGGGATAAGGGAATTAAGTGAAAGGTCTTTAGGTAAATTAGGTGTGTTTTGAGATGAAGGCAGGGGTGGGCTCAGGGTGAGAAGAGCAGGAAAAAAAAGTGTTTCTGGGCATTCAGATGAATGCTTTTGTTCCCAGGTGATACAGAGGATGTGAAATGAGAAGGTCAAATAGGTAAAGAAACTAAAATGTAAAATGTGTTTCTAGACATTCAGGTGAACCTGAGGGCTTTTGTACACAGGTGATGAAGAGAACATAAAATAGAATGATAACCTTTGAAATTATGGTCAGATAAGGAGCAAGATGCATAAAGTGGGACTAATGGAGACGTTAGAGCTCAACACCCAAAATAGCAATGCTCCAAATTCTGATCGGGCTGGAGAACAGGAACAGAACTGGGTAACTCTGGGATAACTCTTACTCCTGTTTATTCACCTTGGAGTTTTAAAGAATGCTTCTCCCAGCAAAGAAAAAGTGATTTATCCTCTGAATTACACAAAACCAAAAGGCTTCCAACACCTTTTCCTGCATCCAGGACAAAAGTGCCATATTGCAAGAAGTCATCACATACAAGAATCCATCACACGGGTTGTTGGAGAGGTCCTACAAGTTTCAGCCCTTCTGCTCAGACAGGCAGAACTTTGCCTCCTCAGCAAATCCTGCTGGGGCAGAGGCGTTAAATAACCACCTGAAAGCCCCGTGTCGCAATAATCCCTCTCCTTGCTCCATTGCCACCTGACCTTCAGGACTCCTGGAGCCTTTTCCTGGCAAAATTCAGCTTGCTCCAGAACTTCAACCACGCCAGAAAGTGCCCCGCAGTGCTCTCAGTGATCCCACTTCCCAACCGTGTTTTGTTAAGGGGAATTAGTTGAGTGGATGAGATGGATAACTGGGAATCCCACAGTGGCAGCTGAGAGTGACCACTAGTCACTAGCCTTTTGACAGAAAACACTTTGTTTTCTGCTATGTGGACAAACAGGTTGGACTAATTACCACATATAATCATGATTATTTATGCTCTACAGACAGAGGGTTGGTTTTTTTTCTTTAAATGAATTTATAGGGGGGGTTAAAAATCACAAAGCTGAATAATCCTTTTAATTATACGCTTAAAAATCCTGAATGGAAGAAATTAGGAGACACAAAGGAACAAACATAAACTAATTATTCCTTGTTTTGCAGCTAACGTATTTCTATGGTAACCACGATGGTCTCTGAAGAAATTAAGTTGCTTTATTTTTTTAATCAGTTAATCAGGAAAGTCACCCAGTGAAGCTACAAACCAAAAACCTCTGAAATAAGTCTGGGGATGAAGGAGAAATGCCTGTGTTTTCCCAGCTGCTGATCATTAGAGCTAGGAAACTGCATTTTCATTAAAACCACCAAGTCAATTCTCTCCTACGTGCTGGGTGAGGAGGTTGGTGGGTGTGTGCATGGGCACATAGAACTCTCACCATGTGCCCATACTGCAAGGTGAGCAGAAGGATGTGTGAGTAGCAAGTGCAATTACTCCAAAACCTACATTTATTTTTTTTTTTGGAGATTGATTCCAACCTCTTTCTTACACAACCTGTTTTGCCGTCCACCTTCAAATAGATAAAGTATTGATTTAAACATGGAATTCCAAGGAGAAGCACAGGTAGGCACACAAGCTGTACCATCTTGGTGGGGCAGGGTTCAGCAAAGCCCAAGTTTACACATTGATTTCTCTTCCCCCCATTGAAATGGAGCAAATTAATCCAAACCATACACTTCAAACCCAAACCAGCTTGTCACCAGCTTTACATTATTAAACTTGAGCTCGGGGTGCATAATTCAAGCAGAATGGCCCACAAAGCAGGCAGATCCTGGCTCCCTGGGAGGTTCTCTTCAGGCTGCTCAGAGCTCATTAGCCAAAAAAGACAGTTCATGCAAACGAGCCCAACTCTTCTTCTGACCACACCACCAAAACCAATGGCTTCCCCTATCGCATCTGTGGCCGTGCTGGCAGCTACAGATAAAGCAGCCAACTGAACAGGCTCATACGAGGGGATCCTCAGGTTTCAGTTGAGAGGAAAGTCCCTGCAGTTGAGGCTGAGGAACAGGGTTTAAAGTTTTTCACAGAATTCTGAGTTTTTTTCCCCCCCCCCCCTCCTTTTCAGCTCCACTCGATGTTTTCACCATCTCTCTGCCATCAAAATGGGAACTTTAGTGCAGAAAACTAAATTGACTGTTGGGCACAACCTGCCCCTCTATGCTGGGATGAGTTGTCACAAAGAGAAGTAATAGCAAGAAGTTTTGGTGTCAGCAGGGATCAAAAGGTTGCACAGCTCCCTGCTGTAAAGTTTTCTATGTAGCAGCCTTCAGCAGCTTTATCATCTCCCTTGGATGGTTTTTGCCCCAGCTTTAAGGATATAAAGACATGTCACACATCCCAAGTGCAGTCCAGCAAGAGATTCATCCCTGCCTTTAACTTCAGATTATTAATATTCTTAATAATAGCAATAACAGCTCCTGTTAAGACATCCTGCTGGCTTTGGAGAACAGGTTGCTATTTTCCTCAGGTTCTAATTTTAGAAGCTCTGGGGACTACGTAAACATGGAAGCTAGAAACTGTGAAACAGAGAGATTATTTGCTGAAAGCTTGGGGTGGGAAATAAAACCCAAATACCTTCCTAGGATGAAGTTATTGCCCTGGACTTCTGCAGATCAGAGTATCACAGGTCAGACTGGGCTGGTGCTAAAAAGCTTTCCCACTTCATTCACTGGGAGACACTGGGACACAGAGATGTACTGAGAGCAGCCAACTCTGAGCACTAAACACTATGGGGACTGGGGAAAGGCAAGGAGCTGAGTGCAGCCCTGTCTGGCTCCTCATCCCAGTCAGAAGAACTTGCTCCCAGTTGAGCTGAGACTCCTCAGCTCTGTGCCATGCTGGTTGTGGCCCCATTCTGCATCTGCTCTGCCAAATTTCTGCCCATTTTTATGTTTGGAAAAAAACATAATGCTGAAATGCTCATTTTGTGTTTGTAGTAACAGTTTTTTTCAACAGATAAAGCAGCTTTTCACACACTGAAATATCTCAAGCTCATTGGAAAAAAAAAAAAAACAATACAAAACCAGTTGAAATAAAATCTTCACGAGATCATTTTGGCTCTTGATTTTACAAAGCACTTCAGCAGAAGCTTAATTTGCTGTGGGCAGGTAGTCTGTGGCTCCAGTGGGATTACATATCTGATGGAAGGATAAATGTAACTGTCTCTATAGATCAATGCCATAATTTATTCCTCGAGTATCAGGTGGATCCTTATGGTCTCTGATAAACACACGGTGAAAAACATTAAGTGATCCAACCTGTGAAAGCACACAGACAGTAACTGGAAATCTGTAGCACATATTAACACCACTGTTCAACCATTTCATTTCTATTCCATCTCCTAGTTCAATGAAAACCTTGCTTAATTCAGAACTCTGTATAAAGAGCTCATAAAATCAACCCCTCAGCTTTTCCAACAACATCCTGACAGCTTCCAAACTTCATAATAATAATGTAAAAAAATCCCTTATCAGTTCAGATCTCTCCAAGAGACCCTGGAAAAAATAACTTGGGGTATTTAGAAGAATGAGAGAATTTTCTAGGCCAGCTATAGGGCATAAAATTAAATACTGGGGGTGCTTTTGTTGACATCTGGTGCTTTGGACACGTGCCTCTTTAGCTGCACTTCAGGGACCCTTATTCACTAGGCTCTCAGAGTTAGCACATCCACCAGAGGTTATGATTTAGTGGCTTTCACAGCAAACCGTGACCCTACAGGAAGAATAAATGAGTATGTGCTGCTAGCTGAAGGCGAAGGCATGTTTTGCACACATGATGTCACTCTTGCAACTCAGGAAGAGCTAATTGCTCGGCTTGTTTCTAGTCTCCTACTCGTTGGGGCTCACTTGCAAATTACAGTCGTCTGGAGAGCTCCAGCGTGTCATCAGCACCCAACAATGTTGTCTGAAGCCTAATTAATATCTGCCTTTCTTTTCAAGCTCCTTATTTACCCTCTTTCCCCCATGACAAATATGTTAATGACCTCTCCAAAACCCACAAGTTGTCATTTTCAAAGAGCCCCTGTCTTTCTGCCTTGAGCTGAACACTTGAGACTAAATCACCCTGAGCCTGTTCTTGCCCCCATTAAAGCTGCTGAGGGTTTTGTGACTTCAGTGTAAGCAAACTCTCACAGGCTGCACTGGCAGCAGGACCACAGACCTATTTTGCTTTGCACCTTCAGCCAGAGGAGGAAAAAAAAAACCCCAAAACCACCTAAGACACCAAGCAAACAATAGGCAGGGATTGCCTTGCACTTCAGTAGGATTTGGAGTTGAATCAGGTGCCCAGAGCAACAAGAGGATTGTCAAACCATCCAGTCTTGCAGAGTTTGGACTGGGTTATAGGATCCTAAAAAGCTACTTGGTTTGCCTTGGGTTTTGATTTTGAGACTTGGATTTATTTCTTGGAGTTTATTTTCAGCAATACTATCTGCTCACCTGATTTTCTTTTAAGTGCTTATCTGCAAATGGTGAAATACTGCCCAGGGTTTAATAGAGTTGCATGGGAAAATAAACATACTGATGATGTGTATCAGTGATGGAAATAACTGTACTGGAAGTGCAGACCATTACTGGGGAACATTTTGAGACCATCTTCTGAAATACTACTCACACTCATGCAAGGCCTTGGAGAATTTCGAATATTTGCTCTTTTTGTGTGTATGTGTCTTTAAAAATGAGTCGGGTTTACAAATAATGCATTTACACTAAAACCATAAATAGAATCTCCTATATTTAATTATCCATGTCTGTATTTTTTTTATTAAAAGAAATCCCCTGATTAAGTCATCTGCCATGCAGCAGAAATCTCCACATAACAAAAAAAGAGTATTATTTCCACTACTACGTAGCTGTTTCAGATGTCAAGAAAGGATTTCCCTTACCAAGATTTAAACACATACTGTGTTTATTTATTATTTATGTTTTTCACATGGTTTTATCCTTCCACAATTAACAAAAGAAATAATCTGGAATTACTAAAATGAATATATTTGCAGGTAAGAAAGTACAAGGAGCACAGTATCTGAGGGATGCTGCAAGATCTGTGACCTGCTGTGGTCTCAGCTACACAGGAGCAAATTCTACCTTGACTGGAACACCTTTTCTCAAGCATTTTTGCCCCCCAATCAGGAGCATTCTACCAACCTCCAAAGTTCCCAACGAGAGCACTGAGTTTTCCAACAGGGATTTGAGAGCCCAGACCACCTTGTAAGCATCAAACACACACAAACCCCCTTGCACTGATCCAGAATCTCAGCCCTGCTGACCAGTGGAAGGAAGCCCATGGTCTGCCAGCACTCATTTCAATCAGCCATCTGCCATTTATATTTTTAAAAGGCTTTTCTGTTCCAGAAGTAGAACAGCAGAAAGGGAGCACAGAAAATAAGCATGGCTAAATGACAGGAAAAAATCCTTTTCAGCAGCATTATTTTTTTTAATGACCTATATCTTGATTCTCATTCCATCATGGTTCAGATGCTTTACTTCAGCATGATGTAAACCCCTCCTGAATTAATCATTTAATAAAGATAACCCCTGTGCATTTAATAGCATGTATAAGTTTGTAAAGTCTGCCAGACAAGCCTGGTGGGTTTTAATGATCATCTCTTCTAACAATAAGTGGCCAGCTCTTAGAACAGGGGCTATGATTCAAGATTTTAGGGTTCTGCTCTTGATTTTGCAACACCATAGCTGCCCAGCTATATTTGACACCTCTGTGCCTCAGCTTGCCCAGTTCATAAACGGGGCCCAGCAAAACCTCTGTCACATGGTGTTAGAAGGTTTAGTTAATTGCTGCTCATAAATCACATGGAGAGCCTTGAAAAAGAGAAGTGTATATGTATGCAAAGCAGTTTGGATGTTGCAAGAGAATCGAGTTGCTGTCGGATGCGGTGTTGAAAATTAAATTCTTGGAAGATTCCTCTTTCTTGTATCACTTCACTCCTCATTTGCCTTAGGGATTCCTTCCAGGATATTCAAAAGCTAGGTACAATATCTGTGTAATTCAAGGCGTTGTTACTCGTGACACACACACACAGGGGAAGATACTGGAACAGGAACAACTTGATCCATTTGTTGGAGTCAGTTTTACATTCAAAGGCTTTAGGACCCAAGATTCACTGTCCCCAATCAGCCTTGAAAATCAACACTGGCACTTTATAAGACACAAATCCCACATTGAATAGCTCAGTTACAAACAAATGCTTCTCCTCCCTCCTCTTAAGTAGCACATTTGGGTTTCTGAAGGATTAAAATCAGGCACCTTCACTTGAAGTGTTTTGAGAGGTGCCAAGTAGAGTGTTAAGATCACCATTTCCACTTGGATTTCTTCTTTTCTCCATGAATTACTATCAGCTACAGCTGCTTGGTGGGCAAGAAGCAGATAAGGGGCTTAAAAAGCAAATACTGGACTTTTCAGGGCATCCTACACATGAATGCAGGTTGCAGCAGAAGAAATAGGTTCGAACTAGTTTGGATTAGATGAGAAATTATCTATTTAAGACTCTTTCAAAGCCCTTCTGCCCACTAGAAAGGCAAAGGACCATTACAAAGTACCAATTCCTGTCTAGAATTCAACAGAAACCAGTAAAATAATATTTACTTGAGCTCTTGGCTCAATTTCTGCTCCAAGACAGAGCCAAAGTGGACCATTTCCATGCCATTTCCGTGTTCCAGTGAAGTGGCACAAAAAGCAATGAAGGTTTGTGGAAGGAGGTGCCTAGAGCAACACGAGTCCATCCCTCCCCATGGCTCCCAGTGCTCGCGTGGGTTGAGCACTCCCAGTGCTCCAGGCAGCTGCCAAACTCGACCACAAGTGGACCAAGGAGGAGAGAGGACTCGAATCCCTGCTGAGCTGTTCCATCCCCATTCCTAACCACACAACTATGACAAAATCCCAGGCAATGAGACCTTTAGAGACTCATCCTTCACCCCTACCCGGGGCACCAGGAGCTCCCTTCCCAGGCTCGGTCCTACAACTGGTGGCAAACAGGCAGGTGAAAGATGAGGCTTTTCTTTGACCATTTTTAACTGAAGTATCTCTGTTTTGGGTTGGTTTTTGGTTTGTTTTTATTTTTATAATCTCCACAGCCTGAGGTTTGCTATGAGGAATTTTTATTTTTCTTAATTTCTATATGTGGGAAAATAAAAATCACTTAAACTCTGAAATATTTAGTATGCTTCATGCAGTAATATTTAGTATGCTCCATAAAATAAACTTGATGGCTTACAGAGGCAACCTGACTTCACTGTTAAATTTCAGCTTAACAGAAAAAGGCAAAGGAGGGCATCCTCATATTTTAGGAGCCACCTACCATCCTATGAACAAGCCAAGCTACAATAAGTGATTGGACTTTGTTGCTTGAAATCAAGAGGAGCAGCAGGTACACTGGATTGCCCCAATTCTGACCCGAATCTGAAGCAACCAAATTTTACAAGGAGGAGCCTGGACACTGAATTGAGCCATCAACGTGCTAGAGAATGTAAATGGGGAGAGAGGTAACATAAATAATACATGACTGCAGGATTTGGCCCTCATTTGGGGGCTGAATGCTGAAACTATAATTGCTTTTGCAATGAATAGCTGGTGAATGAAAACAATTAGTCATTTTATTTTAGCTGTTGTTAGTCCTGCCAACATGAGTTTACAAAAGTCATTAGTCAGACTGCACACAGAGAAAAAAAAAAAAAAGAAAAAATTAAGAGATTAATTTTTTTCTAGAAGTTGAGATTTAAAAAGACTTTAAAACTGATAAAGATCTTCATGCTTTCCCTTTTCCTTTCTGAGTGAGGCAGCAAAATCCTTTTTTTTTTCCCCCCAAGCTTTTCTTCGGAGTCACAAAAACTGGAATTTGTAGGGGTTTTTTTAAGAAGGCAAAAAGCAAGCCAAGCCTTGGGACTGCAGGAGCAATTTTCCCAAGACTCAGGGTAAGCTTTGGAGTGTAGGAGCTGTGCAGAGTGGGCACAGCCCACGGGGGACCCTGCCAGGGCACTGCCAGCTCCACGGGGCTGCTCTGAAATTCAACAGCCGGCTGCACATGGAAGGAGGCCAACAGAAGCCAACACAAGGACCACGGTGGCAGGAGGAGGGGGAGAGGCAGCTCAGCTCATCCCACAGCAGGATGGAGGGCACAGCTGTCCCCAAGCCCCCTCCTCTGCCAGCCCTGCGGGCACAGGTGGCTCCTCGGCAAGGGTCGGGCGCCCGGTGAGCACCAGCAAATAAAGTGCCACTGACAGAAAGATGGGAAACAAAGCCCAGCACCAGATTCTGGTGGAGATTGAAATGCACCGGAGCCCAAGCATTCTCTGGAGATGGATGTGCATTTAGCCACAAGGAAGGAAAGCTGTTTCATAGCTGAGAAATCCATTGTAATAGACACGGTGTAGTCAGGAGGCCAGCTTTGGAGGTGTCCTGTCACCTATATTGCCCTGGATGCTGATTTTTTTTCACCTCTGTAATTAGTATTTAGGAAAATACGAGCACAAAAAACTCAAAGCATATAGCACCCTGCTACAAAATACACCAGGTTAGTGGCAAGACCTGCAAAGAACATGGAGCCCCTTCTCACTCTTCAGTGAGGATGCAGCACACCAAGAGGGGAGGCAGGTGGTGGTTGCAGCTGCTGCTGGTAATCCTGGAGCTTGGCTAAATGGGATGTACACACCTCAAGGGAAAAGAGGCAAAGCTTTTTCAAACCTCTTTCCTGGCTCACAACACTTCCTAAGAAAGCTGCCACAGTGCACACACTAAACAAGAAGCCACCAAGCTCCTGCTGTTTTCCATCCTTTAAGGACAGGCACCACCAGACTGAGTCGAGATAAACAGTTAAACAGGGGCACAGCAAAACTGCATGGCTAGTGCCATTACCACCTGGGAGCATCTGAGCTCTCTGCAGCAGGTGTTGGAATGTGACAAATGCCAGGCAGAAAGGGGACTGACTTGTTAAACAGATTACAAATTGGGCTGATAAGAAACAGATACATGTCAATAATCTGCAAAGAAAACAGCCTTTTGATGGGGAGAATTTCACTGAAGTTTAGCCCTGACTTGCTTCAGTTCACAAGATTGAATTTTACTGCACTTTAAAAGCTACTTCATATGAACAGAAATATCTTGTGCAGGACCCAGGAACGTTCACACTGAGCTCAGGAGATGCTGTGCTATTAGAAATGGCCAAACCCAACTTCCCTTTGCTTTCTAGTGGTGTGATCCAGTACCAGTATTAGAAGAGGTTACAGTTTGTGACTATCTTCATCCAAGCAACATCTTGTTTTCACTGTTCCAACATGTAAAATGAAAGTATTAACCTGCACTGCAAAGCACCTACAGAGCCAGGGGTGTAAAATGCTGAACTAGACCTTCACACCATGGAAAATCAAAGGAAAAACCCCAAGCCTTTGACTGAAGGCATGGGGAGAGGATCCCATAGTCCATCAGAGAGAAAACTGGGATCCAGAAAGTAAATCTGCTGCTGAGGGAGAGGAGTTTCTCCATGTCCACGAAGAATTACAGCCTTGCTATGGTTTGCATTCAGTATAGGATGAGGTGTTATTGATCTGCTCTGCCCCCATGCATATATTCTTTTTGGGCATTTATTCAATGCACTTCAAACTCTCATATCTAGATTATTTGGGTTGGGTTTTTTTAAGCAAGTTAGTCAGGGAGTGATTAAGAGAGTAGAAAGTTTAATGTGTTTAATGGTCATAAAGAGATGTTTTTGTTAGATCTTAAACAAGACTAATTAATAGGTAAATGCACATAATTCTTTGCTTCAGCTAGACCATCTCATATCTGCTTTAAAGATGCTACAGATTGTTCCTTCCACTTTCTAAACAGTGCCTACTGCTCAAGGCAGCCACTCCATAGGTTATTCACCAGTTCTATTTCCAGGTGCCAAATGCTCAGGAGCCATTCTGTGATCCTTCTGTTTGAGTGAATCCCTGTGAACCTCTTTTGTCTGCCTGGATCTCCAGGAAGTAGCATTGCATCTCCTCAGCAGTGTTGTAATTGGCACTGGGAGAACATGCTGTCATCACCACCCTGCCTTTTCCAGTGTATCTCTCCAAAATCACAATGCCTACTTCTCTAATTATTTTCTTTGGCAACCTGGAAAGAAAGGTAATTGCAGCATTTGCTGTTGGCTTGTAAGGAGGACAGAGGAGCAGATGATGTGGAGGGAAGAAAAGCAGACAGTAGGTCCTGGTTATACTCAGATAGGAGTCTCTGGATGAAATATATGGTGGTCCATGGGGTATTGCTGGCATCTTTGAGAGCAGTTTTCCTTTAGAGCAGTACTGAAGGGATGCTCCAGCACGCCAGCAGAGGCACAGTAACTCTGGATGAGCTCTATTCCCCAAACGAGATGTTGAACAAATGTCTTTACCACATGTGGTCATTAAAGATTTGATGTCAAGATGAAAGGTGTTAACCTTGGAAACCTGGCCAGCCTCCAACGTGGGTAATTACATTCTGCCTCCCTAAGCAGTTCTCTGTAGAGTTTCAGCTGGACATTTCAGATCTCAAACCGTTATGGAGCCTGGCAGTGAGTGGCTTAAGAAAAGGACTTTTGTTTGATCACTGTGACAACTCACTGATATTCTGCATCAACAACTCTCCTCATGGAGCTGCAAAGCTTTGAGCAGCAACAAATCATGTCACAGGAAAACTGTTCTGTGCTCTGCTGCAGCCCTTTTTACACACGAGTAGCCCCAGCAATGCAATGAAACCCACTCTGCAGATAACTGCTGTGGGATGGACCTTTAGAAAGGAAAAAAATAGATTGTCTTTTCCTCTCCCAGTGCCTGCCTTGGTGGAAGCTCACTGGTACAGGTAGGGTGCCTGGCTTACTGTGGTTAATTGATAAAGTTTTCATTCTAGAACAACAGAAGCAGTCTGAGAGTTAAGTGGAAATTTTGCAGCATCTTGTGACACCATTTCCAGGTGTAGGCATCACACTCACAGCCTGGCCATGGGCTGCTACCAGCACATTAAATGCTGTAGCACCTAGACCTGCTCTGCAAGAAGAGTACTTACAATGCCAGACACAATTCTGGTTCCCCAGAGGCAGTATCTACACTGCTGGGCACATGTTCCCTGCAGTCCTGGGCTGGGGTGCACACCATCTCTGTTTCAGGAGGTGATCTGCATGCAGAGCCACCCCACACATGCTCTAGTTCCCTCTGCAAGGCAGCCAGGGCAAGCCTGGGGCTGGGAGATGTGTGTTGAGGTCCCTGGCCAGGACCAGGACTGAACTGCAACTGCTGATGCTGCAGCCACACTTGGAGGGCAAGCAGAACCAAGAATATTTTGCACAAGTTGTCCAAGTGTTAACAAGATTATTACCATCCTCATCATTACCATATGCACCTTTACCTTATGTGTTTTAGCTGAAGCAGATCCAATCCTTCTGAGTTTGATACTGAACAATGTTGGTTGGACCCATCACTGGAAATATTCAAGGTCAGGTTTGGAGAAGGCTCTGAGCACCTTGATCTAGTTAAAGATATCCCTCCTAGATGGACTAGATGACCTTCAAAGGTCCCTTCCAACCCAAAGCAGACTGATTCCAAAACCCTGAAATCCAGAGATTCATTGGAGTCTGTCACACAACTGATTTAAATGCAAGTGAGTTCCAGGACTGAAAACTCAGCCACAGCATAGGAAACTGCTGTAAAATTTATTGACCATCTTATGAATATAAGATTGGAAATAAATCCTTATTTATGTAAAAAAATCCTGAGCCTACATGATCTTGTCTCCATGTTATCTTAGATATATTCATTTCAGAAGACCTTTAATAATACTACTGTGCAATAACCAGAGCCAGTGATGATCTCTTTTGAATGTGAAGTTTCTGACACAGTGAAGATCATTTTGAGAAATTTTCCCAGTGCTCAACACACAACTTATCAAATTCCCTTCAAGCATTCATCACACCCATGCAAATAATTTATTCTTCCCCACGGAAGCTTTGTGTTTGATCACAATGACAACTTACTGCTGCTACTCTTGTAGGAAACACATTATGGAGCTTCAAACCTCAGAGCAAGAGCTAAACCACACTGAGGAATCCTACTGAGGCAAAAGTCCAATCCTGGAGCCTTTGCAGACAATTAACACCTCGCAGACACCTTGAGCTTTAGTTATATCTGCAAGGTTTGGGGAAGCAAAACCAGGCTTTGGAAAAAAAAACAAACCAAAACAAACAAAATAAACCCAAATGAATTGTTAATCGTGAAAAGGATTAGCAGGTTGGATTATAAGCAAATACCTAGCTCAAGATTATTGTTCCAAGAAAGGCAGTTTGATTATAAACTATGTTTTATCGTGTAGGAGTCACCTGTCCTTCAAATACACAGGCACTCATTTGTTTATGAAATCCCTGGGAAACCACAAACAGGTTTGAGAATCTGCTGATCAGTGTTAAGGAGCCTGGCAGAATAGCTTGAGCAAATAAAAGAAATGCAAACTACTGAAACGTACCCAGAGGACAGAACCTCCTGGCTGAGGAGGGCTGAGAGGCTGAGACCCAACTAGCTGGTAATTTGGGATGGAACTGCTTCTACAAATCAATCAGCACAAAAAGCCAACATCACACGAGCTACACATTTACCCAGGCAGCTTTTGACAGCAAGAAACAAGCTACAGCATAGAAAATTTCTGTGTATTTTAAGCCTCCATCCCGAACTGACTCCTCACACAATTCATCTGCAGGCTGTAATTTACTAAATCCATCTGTTGTTCCTACAGCTTGCTTTCTGGAAACGCTGCCTTTCAAGGGTCTGCTTGTTAGAGGAGGTCAAAGAGTAAAGCAGGCCCTTTCATTTTAAGTGACTTGAAAGAAAAGGAAAGGAAATTTATATTTAGAAATAGCAATGATTAACTAGGGGAAATATATTAGAGTATTAAAATAAACGACGGAGAATAGCTCTTACTTCCAATTAGGCTGACTTGACTTCAAGAAAAATATTTATATACAAATATAAAAAGCTGAGGAATGCTAACCTATACTAAGATGAAAGCATCTCATAACATAATTCATGTTCAGCCATTAAAATAGGGGATCATATTTTTTACATATTTTTTTCTTCTTGTCCTTCCCAAGTCTCTGCTTCTGTGTTTTTGTTTTTTTTTCTCTAGTCACCACAACTTTTAACAACTTCTGTTCATCTGGTACTAAGGTGCCTATCCACACCTTCCACATCTCCATAGCTTTCAGAGGCTCATCATCTGCTACTGCTGCATCCTCCCTGGGTCCACACACATCACAAGCAGACAATTCACCACAGAATTGAGGACACAAGCTCTTGAACACATCATTCCAGAACCAAGGATCTCCAGAGTTAAAGTCTAGACCACTAGCCACCAAGACATACCCTTGAATCCTGGCTGCACTCAGGACTTTTGTTGCCAGCCCAGTGGTTGGACAAGATAAGGAGCAGCAAAGCCACTTCAGAGACACAGACAAGAGCTGTGGGTAACTCCTGAGCCTACTCTATGATCAGGGAAGTGCTGGTGGTACAGTGCAGAGCCACACAAGCCAGCCCAGAGAGCCCAAGGTGTGCCTAGAGCCCCCAGGGACACACATTGCTCTGAGAGGAGGGAGCTCACCTACCGTTAGCACTGGAGCCATGGTCAGGAGGAAAAGAAGGAGCCCTCAGCTCTCTGCCTAAATACTGAGCAGCTGATGATGTAGTTGCCCAGGTGTTGGCATTCAACTAAACTACTTAAAGGTGCCTCACAACCAGCTGCAGTTGTACTTCAGGGTTGGGGTGTAGAGCATGGTCACAGACTTAAAGGGGGCAATAACTGAGCCCATGCAAAGAAGTTATAGAGGGCAAACATAATTAGTACAGCTGGACTTTGACCAGGCCAGTGGAATCAGCATCTGTATGAGTATAAAAGTCTCCCAGGACCCTTAGTGGCATGACCAGTCAGGCTTTCAGTCTAGAAAGCATCCTAAGCTCGGGTGTGCTAACGTCATGCAAAAATGCTGCTTCAGTCCTGACTCAGAAGAACACTTGTCACCTACTGAGTCACCAAAACCATCCCTTGCAGCATGGGTTTCCCTGGAGTCCCCTTTGTCAGCCCTGCTCAGGCCTGGCCCTGTTTTGCCTATAAGATAGAACGTGATGGGAGTCAGAAGTCCTGTGCATGGTTTGTTTGTTCTCTTAGGGGCTTTCCCTCGCTCCCTCTGACTGCAGCCCTACCAAAAGGCCTTTGTGTAAGGAGCAGAACGAGGAGCAGAACTGAACGTTTGCATTTCCTTCTGGAAGAGCTACTCCAGCAACTCTTCTCAAGCCTCTGAAGTCAGCTCCAGTACAGTTATTTGGCCCGAGTTCATCTCAACTAGACGGGCTGACTTGGTTCAAATGTATTGCACAACCCAACGATAACACTGGGAAGGGGGGATGGAGGTGGGGTGGGGGTGGGGGGGGGAGGAATGACTAGTGATGACACATGTAGTTAACACTGCATGTCTCCTCTTTCCAGATCAGGAGGAGCTGGCAAGCTCTGGGCTGTACAGATGCCAGCAGCGGATGTCGGCACATATACAACACTTTGGAGAACAACATACTGTTGAAACATGTAGTTCAACTCCAAGGCACCCCTTCTGTTCAGCTCACCCCAGACAACCAGAGCTCACTGTGGTGGGATTCATAGCATGGCTTGGAATGCTCCTTCCATCTGCTTTCTCCAGCCACTCCAGAAGGGCAGAGATGTCAGCAGGAGCAGCCGGGCTCTACTTTGCACAAGTTCCCACCCCCCCTAACCGTGCAAAGGGGGGGAAGTGATGAAACTGGAAATGGCCAAGAGGAAAAGGGGGTGGCATAAATGATGCAGGAATATAAACCTCCCTTCCGTTTTTACCTTTCCTCACTCTTCTTTCATTTTTTCAGTCTGAAGTACAGGGAAGTAGGATGCTGACAAGGGCTGTTGTCACTGTGTCTCCAGAAAGTCACCGGCAGAGATCTGAAAGGAGTAACATCTGCAAAAGAAATCAAAATGTATTCCAGGCGGTAAATGAAGTGTTCTGTGTTCATTAGCAGAAAGCTCTGCCTTGCTGGATTCAGATCTGTACATATAGTTGTTTCTTCCCTCCTTTTCCTTTCACTAGTTTTGGTGTGAATCTTTATCGACGCACCATTCCCTCCCCACCCCCAGCTAGTCCCATGTTCTTTTCCCTGCTCCATTTTCCTCATCATCTCAATTTTTTTTTCCTCATTCTCAAGCAGGCAACAACCTAAAAACAGCGCAGGAAAAAACCCACCCTAGTAAGTTCAGAGAAAGACACCTTGTGCTGTGGGGGTGAAGTGGTGCTGGGTGTATCAGAAGTGACCAATAACCCCCACGTGAGAAGGGTGGCTCTTAGACACTGGAATCATTTTCCTTTGGCTTCTGCCCTGGCCACCCTATCCCACCACCATCATCCTGACACTTTCCTTTTAATCTCACTTCCTACCAGCTGTTTCCATTTCTTTCCCCCTTTCTGCACAGCTCTGGCACTGGGAAGGAGACGATGAGACTGCAGAGGCTCGGGGAGGGCTTCCTGCCCCAGGGACTCAAAGGCACGTTGGTGTAAGGCAGGAGACTGCCAAAGCCTCCAGCTCTGCTCTGCAGGAGGTTGTTGTGCTAATGTGAGGATCACAAAAAGAGCTGTGGCCAAGGTTGTCGTATTAATCCCAAACTCTTTTCACTTTTTCCCCCAGCAGCACCAGTCCCTGCAGGTACCTCTTGGTGAAACACCTCGTTTGGGTGTCATTCCTTTCACTGCCCCTTTGAGCATCCAGGGACAGCAGTTCTCCACTTGGGATGTGACAACTAAAACCAATGTCACCCAGCAATGACCCTCCTTCAGATCTATCTAACCTGAGGGTTTGGAAAAGCAGCAGTTGGAAGGTTGCTCTGGATAGTAACTTCTTAACCAGGCTTAGCTGCAGCCCAGATAGCAAAGCCTGAGTAAAAAGAACAATATTTGGATTTCTCCTGTACTTTGTCCATCCAGTGCACAAACAGGAACCCCAGGACACAGTGTGCTTCATGTGAACCACACCAAACGTGCAGCAAGGGGCTGCTTCTGTCAGCTTGTGAGGGTTTTCTTTAATCCTACAGGACACTGTCAGAGAACAGGAACCCAGGACTTCAGTTTGGTAAAAATAGGGTTTTACAGACCCAAAAATCAACATAATTTTCCCTATGGCTTATGGAAAAACGGTTGTGGAAGGATTGTGATTCTGCAAATCTGTCTCCACGGGTCCTTTTAATTTAGAGGCATGACTCATTGGAGCAGGGACTACTGGGATGGTTGTGTGACCACAGGATGCAGCCCTGGAAAAGTGTTTTTGTAAACAAATAAACATGCTCCTTCCTGCTTGAAACTCAGAACTTTCAGCATTGGGCAAGTGCCTGAGAACCTGACAGTGAAAGTACGGAGAAATATTAAATGTGGAGCCAGTTTCTTGGTCTGGTTCCAACAACCAGAGGTGAACGTGGAGTGAAAAAATAGATGAGTCTTCTAAAGTCCTGTAATGATCTGAAGTGTTGTTTGTATCAGGAACAAAAAAAAGGCTTGTTAAGTGAAAAATGCCTGAAGTGATGGCCTTAAAATCTGGCAAAATGGAAACAGAGGGTGTCTTCTGAGCAAAGGAAAAACCAAAAAACCCCCCTGGGAGATGTGACTGTGGCTTGTGCCACGTTGTGCTGAACGTGCAGGGAGTTATCCAAAATGGGTATCACAGGATGGCTTTGGACTTCTGATAAATCTCTAAAAGAGAGATAATATCTGTCTTTTTCTCCTGGAGAATGCGGGATGCTGGCCCCAGTCAGCAGACTTGCCTCCCAAAGGGGAAAACAGGAGTCTCCAGTCCTCACAGCTGGAAACATTGCCAGAAAAGCATGTAGACGTTCAAAAGGCACCTAAACAATGTCAGGGGATCCATTTTCTGGTGGTGTTTTTAAAGCCATCTTCTGGCAGCTGCCAGTGAACCCTTTAGATATGTTCAGATTGATGCATGAAGTCAAACTGACACTTAAAATCATGTGAGATTAAGATGAGCAGAGCAAATCAAGTAAGGAAACCCCTGAGCAACTGACCCTTTTGGGTATCACAGACCAGCCACACTGGAGGATGCTCCAGACTAACACACAACCCTGGTGCAGCCAGGGGCACAGGAGAGAAGGGAAGGCCAAGTGGAGAGCAGAACGAGAGGCTTTGCTGGGTCGAGATGTTCCAGTTGCACACGATAGATCTATTTTACCTATTAGAGCTTGTCTAGACTAAGAAAATGTTCCTGCTATGACTATGCTGAGGTAATTACACCAGTGTAAACCCCTTTGGGCAAAACAAGAGCTTTCAGTGGCCTGATTTACTCTGGTGACTTGCCAGGATTAGTTCAGCTGGTACCAGCCTATCCTCCAGGAGCTGCTGCTCCCAGCTGGAACCCCACGCTGCAGTTTTCATCCCTCTCATCTGCAGCTTTTTGCACTGCCAGTCTCAGTCAAGCCATCCTTATGGGACCAGCAGGCAAATGTTCTTCTCCAGAAGAATGGTAAATATTTAGAAGGTTCCCGTGCTAGCAGAGAATTGATTAATTGGCCAAAAGAAACAAGCAAAAACCCCTCAACAACAAAAAACCACCCAGCAACTAAATAAGTAAAAATAACCTGCTGAAATAAATATGGTTTTAAATTAAAACACAGTTTAATTTATATGTGCCTATCAGAGAGGAGTATTTGCTGCAAATACAATGACATGGGAAAGGCAAATGTAGGCTGCTCAATTAAATGAACTTGTAGGAGAGCACAAAACGTGTCCAAAGGGAGTCCAACGTGAGCGACTCCAAACGGATTCCATTCAACGAGCAAAAAAAAAAGGAGAAATCAAGAAACAAACTAAAGAAATCCAAGGGCTTCACTCTGAAACCCCTTTAATAGAACAGAAAGTGAAACCTGAGAGAAGTTTGTGGCAACATTGACATGGACTTTAAAGGAGAGGCTTCAGTTAATAGAATGTCTAAGGTGAAGCCACACAACACACAGTGCCAGAGTGCATGTGCTGAGTTTCACACGCAGCGAGCAGAGAACGTGCTGAGAAATGCAGGGTGAGGAACAGGCTGACAGGCAGCCCTGGCTGTAATTTAATCTGCTTGACTGTTATCTGCAGGTGTTAGAGTTAAAATGTTCTAAAAAGTTATCAACCACCTTCAATTCTAAACGGTTTCGGGAGAGTTAGGAGCTCTCCGGTGGAACGTGCTGCTTGAAAAGGCATTTTATGAAAGGGAAAAAAAAAAAAAGAGGGGAAAACCAGTTTGTGTGGAGCACAAAGATGACATCAGAAAAGTTCCTCAATTCACAGATGGCTGCACCTTTCCAAAAAAATTCAAATGGGAACCCAAGATTGATTTAATCACCCGTACAAGCGAAAAAACGTAATGAAGATACTTAGTGCCAAATTGGTTTCTTGGGACCTTTTCCATGTAAATAATACAAATCAAACCTTGAAGTTCAGTGCAGATACGATCTGACAAGTAAGCCAGGCTTTTTGTTTTACTTTGATCCAGCTCCAGAAATATTTGATCCGAGGTAAAGTTGTTTTTAAGTGTTTTCCATTTCAGTTTCTCATTTTGGATATTCAGCATATAGGAAACTCCACTGCAGGGCTTAGAACGTCCGTCTGGAACTGACTCGTGGCACCAAACAGCCCAGATTGCCTTGGATTTGCTCCCCAGGGTGGGAAACCAGAACGAGCTGCTGCTGAGCCACGGGATCAATTTCAGCCCACTCGGGTGTTTTTAGTGGTCCAGTGACCACACACAACCCCAGGTGAATATTTCCAAGCACCACGGTGAGCCGGCTCCCAGTATTTTTAGCTCTGCCCCACTTTCTCCGAGGTGAATAAAAAACAGAAGAGAGGTTGGACTTTGGGTTTGTGATTCCCCAAATCCCCCACATCCCTCAGGATGCCGTGTGGAGCAGCAGTGCCTTCTCTTGGAAGCAAATCTCCACTTGTCAGGAGAATTCTGATTTGTTAGGATTTTCCTTTTGTGCTCCTGTTTGTTAAAAATTAAAAATAATAATTTCTTTTTTTCTTTTTTTTCTTTCTCTCTCTTTCTCTTTCTTTCTCCATTCGGGATGAAGATTCTGCCATTCAGAAAAACTACTTCTATATAAAAAACTAACCTCTTTCAGAATTTTCAGTGTCACGTGCCAACATTTTAGGCACCTTGCTGTAGGCAGCCAGTTTTCAACAATTCAGCTCTTGCGAATAATGTAAAATCCTCTGGATTCTCTTACTTCCACAAAATTGGTATGTAGTATATTTAGAATTAACACAGCCTTTTTTTTTTTTTTATTATTCCCTCTTTTCACTCCAATATGTGGTGTAAGGTTAATGAAAATAAGATGGATCTTTTATTTTGGGTCTTAAAACGGAATATTATTAAATGCGCCCACCAGAAATGTAGGATAAAATATTTGCTCTGCTTGAAGATTATGTGATATTTGTATTCTAAGCCTCACCACAGTGGGTTTCTTTAAATAGAAGCTATACTTTACTCCCAAATTGCTTAAGGCAAAGGAAGCAGAGATGATGTTTTTATGAATGTTTAAATGCAAATGGCACTGAGAGTGAATGCTATGCTAGCTAACATCAAAGGCTCACCAAAGTCTCTGCATTAATGAGGTTCTTTGTTTCCTGGATCACAGATTACAACAGGTTTCCAACTCATTGCCAAGGCTTTATCTCCATTTGGGAGGGCTGTAAATCTCAGACGAATTTTTTTTCTTCTTTTTTTTTTTTTCTTTTTTTTTTTTCACATGCAAAACAAGAGGATCATCTGAAAGGGAAAAAAAAAAAGAATCTTCAAGTAACAAATATTTCATTCAAATGATTCTTCCTCAAAGTGGCTGCAGCTTATTTTATTTTTGAGATGTTTAAAAAAGAATGGAAATTTGCAGATGGAGTTTCCTAGGGGTAACCCACTCTTTTGGATGGGAGAGCAGAAAAGGAGAAGGAAAACCCCAAAAAGCACAGGGCATCTTTTCCCTCTCCCGTCTCCTTCAGCCCAGAGTAAACCGTGCTCCCTAAATCAGAACAATAATTCTATGTCATGCAAAATCAGCAATTAGCAGAAAGACGGATTTTACTTCATTTAAATATATTCAGTACTTTTCAAAGTGGCTCCAACTAGTTCTTCTCCTCCCCAAAAAGTAATGAGATTATATCCCTGGTAATAATACCCTAATTAACAAGAAAAATAGGGACCGAGATTTTTAGCTTCCTATTCAAGGGCTGAATGTGACAATATGTTGTATATTGGGTCATAAAAAACAATTTACATGGCGTCATTACAGTCTGTAGAAAAGCCTCCAGGACCTAGGGCTATCTTAGGCAATCTTAATTAAGGAAAATAAATATCGGCGTGTTGTTTTAAGCTACCGGAGACAAGCACAGGACCTGTCGTGCGCGATCAGAAGAGATGGGGAGTTTCCTTTTTCCATGGGAACGGCTTCAGAAAACCCTCCGACGCCGCCACCGGAGTGTCTAATGCCTCCGACAGCGGCTGCGAGGACGGTAATTCCATGTTTCCTCACCCTCGGGGCCGCTCCGGCAAAACTAATCATTTGCTACCGTCCCACGTCACGTCTGCGCCTGCGAAAGGGCCGGGGGCTCGGAGGGAGAGTCCCCCCCAAGTGCCCGGTACCCCACGCGTGTCCCTGGTTCCCACGCGTGTCTCCGATTCCCACGCGTGTCTCGCATTCCCACGCGTGTCTCAGCCACGCACGTGTGTGTACACGCGCTGGTGTGTCCGTGCACACGTCTGTGTCCTGGTGGGCATGTGTGTCCATCATGTGTGAGCCTGCCTTAAAGAGGTTGCTCATCATGTGTGTGTGCAGATGCGTGCTGATGTGTGGCTGTGTGCACATGTGTGTGCTGGTGTGTCCCTGAATGTGCACGTATGTGTGCTGTGGCCATGAATGTGCACACATATGTGTGCTGGTGTGTCCCCGTGTGCACACGTATGTGCTGCTTTGTCCCTGAATGTATGCACATATATGTGCTGATGTGTGCCTGTATGTGTGCACATGTGTGTGCTGGTGTGTGTCTGTGTGTGCAAATATGTATGTGCTGGTGTGTGTCTGTGTGTGCAAATATATATGTGCTGGTGTGTGTCTGTGTGCACACATGTGTTGATGTGTGTCTGTATGTGTGCACATGTGCTGTGTCCCTGTATGTGTGCACATATATGTGCTGATGTGTGCCTGTATGTGTGTACACGTATGTGCTGCTGTGTCCTGTGTTCACACATTCATGTCCTGATGTGTCTTTGTGCACACAAATACACATGCTGATGTGTCCCTGTATGTGCACACATAAATACTTGTGTCTGTGTGCACACACATATGTGCTGACATGTACATGCAGTTCCATGTACAGACCTGTCCTGCTTAGTTGTGTGGCCACAAGTGTGGCCGTATGTTTGTTAGTGCAGATGTGTGTGTGTGCAGATGTGTGTGTGCAGACATGTTTGTGTGTGTGTGTACAGATGTGTGTAGATGTACACACAGGCACCTGTAGAGAAGTGTGAGTGGCTGCAGAGATGCAGATGTTCGCTGACACGTGTACAAATGTGAGCACTCACACACATGCACACAGACCCACAATGGGGCACACGTGAAGGTGTGTGTAAGGATGTACGGGCATGTGTGTGTACAGGTGTGTGAGCAGAGATGAGTGTGTGCAGATGCACATGCAGATATATGTACACACGCGTGTGCAGACGTTCATACAGATGTGTGAGCAGATGCATGTGTGCACACACGTCCATACAGATGTGTGTGTGCACACACGTCCATACAGATGTGTGATCAGCGATGTGGGTGTGCACACACAGCC
>JANHGL010014169.1:0-26078 GCA_024611195.1 Ceyx melanurus
AATACTGTCAAAGGAGCGTATTCGCTCTTGCAAATTTAAACTGTTTAGATTTTGTCTTCAGATTTTTTTGTTTGCTAGTGGGTTTCTTAGTCTCTTCTAAGGTATTGCTTTATGTTAGATTTTAGGGTTTCTTGTTTTGTTTCTTGATTATATGTAATTTATTTACAAAACAAAAAAAGATTACTCTGGACTTAAATTAGTCTACCTCGTGATTTCAGGACATGTAAAAGATTCTGAGGTGTGGGAAGATAAGCTTTGGGAGCTATAAGTGAAATGGGCTGTTAGTGTGGTTTTGCTTCTCCTTGTTTGAAGACTTCCACTGAAGTGGGGGAGATATTTGAATTGGGAGTTTGTCATTTCACTGTGATTTTGTGTAACCTCACTAACTAAATGTCCTTTAGGGCCGTTCATAGGCATTACCCTAGATATCCTAATTAGTCTTGCAGAGACAACAATAATTATTACAAGGTGGTGATATTTTTGACTTTGCTATACTTCTTGGGCCTTTAAAATCAGTTTAGTACTTAATGCATAAGATTTTATAGTACCTTTACTACTTTTTTCTTAAATTCAAAGACCTGAACTTATTGGTGACCTTTGAAAAGAAAAATAAAATTACGTAGCTGAAACAGGCTTCAGAGTGTGGAAGAAAACTGCCTGAGGTGTAATGCATAATACAATGTAATTTGCATTGACTTCTAAGTTTGCAGCAATAGTTGCCCTAACCCTGTTTTTAAAAATTCTGTGTTTCAGGTTCGGCTATCCTGGCTCTCTTCTTAGCTGGTTATCTAGCACAGCAATATCTGCCAATGCCTACGCCAAAAGTAATTGGGATTGACCTTGGCACGACTTACTGCTCTGTTGGTGTCTTTCTTCCTGGAACAGGGCAGGTGAAGGTTATTGCAGATGAAAATGGGCACAACAGCATACCAAGTATAGTCTCTTTCACAGACAGAGATGTGTATGTAGGATACGATGGCCTAGAACTGGCTGATTCAAATCCTCAGAACACCATATATGATGCAAAAAGATTCATTGGGAAAATCTTTACTTCAGAAGAGCTGAATAGTGAAAGTAGCAGGTATCCCTTTAAGGTAAGTAGCCATCATCTTCAGTTCTCCCCAAGCAGTAAGATATAGGATGCTTGAAACATGTAGTAGGTGACCAGCATGTCTGTTCTGGAGTCATTCATCTAAACTTGATATGTTTAAAAACCATAAGAGAGATCCAGTGAGAGGGGGAGAAAGCAGTTCTGAAGTTGTATGCCTTGGCATGAGAGCTGATGGTGATTTTCCAGAGCACCCTGTCCTCTGCTATGAAATGTGTTTCTGAGTAACCTTCCAGCTTTCCTTCCTCTTAAAGTATAAGTTTCAGCTTGAAGTTCTAACTGTTCTTTGCTGGTACTTCACTTTTTCCTGTGAGACTTAAAAAGCAAAAAACAAACAAACAAAAAACCCACAAAAAAACCCACAAAAGTCCCTTCCTCTCTGTCCCAGACATTTTTTCCCCTGGCATTTTTCTTGTGCATACTTGACCAGCAGCAGATCTTGAAAGCTGCCTTTTTAAAAAAAAAAAATAAAAAAATTATCATTGTGCAGTATTTGCTGAAAAGAGACATTTTCAGGCACTGCAAGCAGCCTTTGAACTTTTGTTAAGAGAAACTGTTCTGATACCACCCTGTTTGATTCCTTTCAGAAAGAACCACCTATTGGAAGCTTTATCAGTAGAATTGTGGAAGTGATCTCTGAAGGTCATCTAGTGCAACCCGTCCCTGCAGTGAGCAGGGACATCTTTAACCAAAACCATTTTGGTTTTTTTAACGTGATAATGTGTCTTACCTGGGCATAGTGGGTGTCACTATTTTGGATAAACTGGCACCCCTTAAGCGGCAAGTTTTGCATACTGCTTGTAGTCAAGGAATTGGTGATTCAGGAGGTGGCAAAAGCACATACAGTCCATTTATTCTGGAAAATACGAATGCAAATAAAACCCTTGACAGCAGCAGGATGGGAGAGCATAACAAGACTCTTCACCTGTGTTGTTTTTTCTTCCTAGATCATCTTCAACAATGGATCAGCTGAATTTTCTGTGACAACTAATGGAACTTTTCGCGTCACTCCAGAGCACATTGGCTCTCATCTGCTGCTGAAATTGAAGCGAATGGCAGAGGATTATCTTGGCATGCCTGTTTCAAAAGCAGTCATCTCTGTGCCAGCAGAGTTTGATGAAAGGCAAAGGAATTCCAGCGTAAAGGCAGCTAACCTTGCAGGTGATGTCTCTTCATTACAGCATTTTTCTATGAAACCTTCAGAGCTATTTCAGTAACAGTAAAGTCTTTGGGGAGGATATAGAAATGGTGAGTCAGTGATAAAGAATCTTAGAATGTATTTTATTATTTGTTTTTTTTTTTAAACAGACCATTAACAATGGTCAGGAACAGCAGGAGAATGCTTGGGTACTAACAGGTGCAGCTGACTAATGTAAGCATAGATAGCTAGAAGTAGTAAGTTTTACTTCAGGGAATAGTGGTCTTTTTGGTAATCTCCAAATAAAGACACCATACACAGTGTCCTTGGACAACGATTTCAACAGAAATAGAACATGTGAAATAAGTCTCCTCAGCAAAATTTCTCTGCAAGAAATGTGTTTTGGAAAATGATGGGTCATGACTTCACCCTCATGCTGAAGTGGTACTACTTTAGGCTTAAAGAAGGAAAAGAGTTCATTGAATATCACTGCTTAGAAAACTATTTGCTTTAGCTCTGACACTTACATAAGATATAAGTCTGCGTTGTTTGGGTTTTGTTTTTGTTTTTTTAAAGAGACTGGTTAATGGTAAATGTCACTTAGGATGCAAGAATTTCACTTTTTTTCTGAAGTTTCCCTGACTATCACTTGCTATCTTTGCTCTTTGCAGGGCTACACATTTTGCGAGTAATCAACGAACCCACAGCAGCAGCTATGGCTTATGGACTCCACAAAGCTGATGTGTTTAATGTTCTGGTGGTGGATTTGGGTGGAGGAACTTTGGATGTGTCCTTGTTGAACAAGCAGGGAGGGATGTTCCTCACGCGAGCCATGGCAGGTAGAAACTCCTTTCTCAAGGAGTGGGGGGAAAAGTGCACCTAAAGGCACCATTAGAAGGGCTTTTTAAAACATATCATCCTTGTCACAAAGTGTCCTCTGAATGTGTTCTCAGCTGCCTTTCAGGCAAAATTAGGTTTGTGACTGTTTCCAACAATTAAGATAAGTTCACAGGTTTGAGCTGACTCAAGGAAGTAAGTTGTGGTTTCCTTTTGTATTGTGGTTGCTCATTTTTGTGCCCACTAGTGAAATGCAGGATGTATTACAGCTCCTTCGACTGGGCTTTTGGGGACAGGGTATGTTGTATATGTTGCTATTACCTTTGTCCAAGCTGGAAATACTTGCCAAACCATTGACCAGTGCTTTAGAGCATCCTCACACTGTGTTTGACTCCAGCTCGTTGAGTGTGGTTTGGGAATGTACATGCTGTTAACCCATAACCGAGTTCTGTGTTACATATGTGCCAGAGTGATTCATCCCTTGGCAAGGAGACCTGGCAGCAGTGTTTAGGAAATGTCATGAATGTGCAACTGTGTTTTCACATGACCTGGCTTCAGACAGGGCTGAGATGCAGTGCTTCTTGCCTCTGTTGCCATCTGGAGATTCTATAATAGTTGCTAAATACGAATCTTCAGTGGACAGGAATTATGTCTATTAGCAGAGGTGTGTGAGCTCTGGTGCTGTGCTCATAGTCCTTTTTCACCATCTTCCTGTAAAAGAGATGTATGCTGCTTTTCAGAAGCTTTGAAGGGCATGTGTCTGATGCCTTCTATTCTGATGTTTCAGGTAACAACAAACTTGGAGGACAGGATTTTAATCAGAGATTGATGCAGTATTTATATAATCAGCTCCATCAGATGTATGGTTCTCTGCCAACGAGAAAAGAAGAAATACATCGCCTCAGACAGGCTGTGGAAGCAGTTAAATTAAATCTGACTGTTCATGAGGCAACTACACTAAGGGTGTTGTTGACTATGCCAGAAAGGAAGTTTACAAAAGAACTTTCAGAAAGTGCTGTAAAAACAAACAATGATCTAAAAAGCAAACCTTCACAAGAACCGAAAGATCTGAAACATCTTGGAGACGCTTCAGAAGCAGAGAGCAACTTGGTCCAAGTTGTGTTTGAAACAGAAATCTCCAGGAAGCTCTTTGAGATGTTAAATGAGGACCTTTTTGAGAAGATTCTTGTACCCATTGAGCAAGTGTTGAAGGAAGGGCACCTGCACAAAGAAGAAGTGGATGAGATTGTGCTAGTTGGAGGCTCCACCCGGATTCCTCAAATACGCAGAGTTATTCGAGATTTCTTTGGAAAGGAACCCAACACCTCTGTGGATCCTGATCTAGCAGTTGTAACAGGTGTAGCTATCCAAGCAGGAATTGTTGGTGGGTCCTGGCCACTTCAAGTCAGTGCCATAGAAATCCCTAACAAGCATTTACAGAAGACTAATTTTAACTGAAAATAACTCTTCCTCGAAACATTCCATCTCTCTGGAAGTATACTCTGGTGGTGCACACTTATGACTGGCAGAGGAACCTAATCTTAGGTGTATGATATTAACTTTTTAACTATGCCAGTTAGGAGTTACTGGATGCCTACCTTAAAGCTAGATGTTAATTAAGGTACGAATGGTTTCCAAGGTTTGGAAGAGTCCTGTATTTGCTTGTAGACTGCATATTGGATGAAAATGCCAGTGATGACACACCCCAATTTTCTTGCTAAATTTTATTAGCAAATTCTGAAGATGTCTATGTTTAAAATACAGAGGGAGTGTGACCAAAGGTTAGAGATCATGTGGTATGGTATTGTAGGTATTCCTAGGTCCAATATATTTACTTTGAAAGAATGTGAAGGAGTGTTAATGTGCAGAGCACTAGCAACACTGAGCTGAAATGTATTGAGTCTTTTCAGCATTTAAGCACCTTTCTAAAAGGCATGTTGCAGCTTGAATGACACATGCATTCACTTTGATTCTTCTGCTGTTCATAACAGCATAATGGTATTATTGAGGCTGTATGGCAAACTGTCTCATGTTTCAGCCAAACCATATTAAGAAACTTAGCTCTTGCTCATGTAGAGTTATTTAGTGTCTCCAAGGGTTTACTTTCTTGTCTGGTCTTGATGGTTAACATACAGGTGCTCCTGTTGTACTATGGATGTTTTCCACGGAGAACAAGGGTATATAGACAACTATTGATACCTCCCCCCTACCTTTATTTGAAAAGTGCAGTAATTTTATGTATCTTTGTCACACCTGTAATTCTTCTCTTGAATATGACCAAAACAACACAAATTTCACTGTTGTGCATCTGAAAGTGTCTGACATCTTTCCCCTGGAGTACACCAAGCTCTGCTACTCCTGGGGAGAAAGTACTATTTACTAGTTCCTGTAGTCCTAGTAAATGAAAGTTCACCCAACTATTCTGTGCTTTTTAGCTCAGATCTCTGGTTTAAGTTTTATCATTTCCTCCCTCTAGACTTGAACAAAGATCAGAGACTATAGCTGCCTGTTTGGAAAGGGAGGCAGTGTGTGTCAATTGGGATTTTATTTAGCACTTCTTAGGATTTTATTTTAAGCAAATAGTTTGCTACCCAGCTATCTAGCAAATGCATGGGGAGAAAAACTTAATTATTTGAAGGAAAAAAAAAAATTAAAAGATGGTGACAGTTTTGTTCTCTTTGGAGGGTTGAATCGGTACTTAAAGGCCAGTTGAATTATTTTGCCTGTGTAGAACTTTCTTTAGAGAAAGCACTTCTTTCAGCTGAGACTGGCTTCAACATCCATCAACCCAGCCTTAATCAGGTAAGCTCTAGTAACAGGTGCTTCTAAGCATTTTCTTGTATCCTCTGGAATAATTTTGTTCATATTAAGCTTGCCAAGATAAAATGTGGTGCTTAGATGTATTGTTTAACCTATGACTACATTAAAGTAGGTTTATTTTTCTGGCAGTGGGCCTGATTTATAGCACTGCCATAAATCAGTTGTGCTGTTTCAGCTGTTTGCATAGCAATTGTCTAAACGTATCTTTGAAGTAATCCAATTAAAAACCTCTTAAACTTAATCATAGTTGCACACAACTATTCCATCATCATTGTTTAACTTCACAGAGGATTCCTAAAATACTGCTATCTGCTTAATTTCCCTGAGTTGAAAATCAAAGTGTTGTTTTTCTTAAGGATTTTTTTTCCTTTGTACCTCTTTGAAAGTGACCCTGACAAAGTCTGTAATGAACTTCCAGTTACTGTGTTGAAAGAAGTGCCTCTCCAGCAGAATCATGGATGAATGCCAATATTCAGTACAGTTCTATACAGTTGCCACATGGCCTTTGCTTTGCAGGTATAAATATGTATTTAATATGTCATATATTCTGATGTCTTTGGAGTAATGGTGGCCTTTCCTTCTGTCCTGATGTAAATTCATTTCAAAGCTTACTGGAGTTACAGTAGTTCTGCAGTCTTGTTTCATTGGATCCCTGTGGTAGTATGAGGGGTAATGGTAGCAAGCTCAAACACAGGAACTTCCACCTCAGCATGAGGAAAGACTTTGTTGTGACAGAGCCTGGAACAGGCTGCCCAGGAAGGTTGTGGAGTCTTCATTTCTAGAGACTTTCAAGACCTGCCTGGTTCTGTCTTTTCCATTTTTGGGACAAGTTAGTGTGGGAAGAAATTTTAAACTCTCAATGCAAATAAATAAAGTACTTCAACTTTTACGTACTTCTTCACTCTGGAGGAGTTGCCTCTGGGAAGGACAAGTTGTTTACTTGAGTCACAAAGGGATATTTATTTAGATTTCTATATGGATTTTTTTTTTTTAGTAGAGAAGATACTGTACATTGGATATCTTGCTGTATCCTTATTTAATAAATGACTTCTCTAGATTCTGCAGTCAAGTTATTTATTTTGCATCTTTTTATTTTAGTGCTGTATTTTGGTAGAAACCATTGAGTTTTAAAGATGAACTCACTGTGCTAAGTGGGCATTTCCAGGTATGCACATGTACTGTTTACCAGAAGTCTATCTTTAAACAAAATGATACTTGAAGGCTGAAATCTTTCTACACTCAGTCCTTGAATCTGAGTGTGGTTGCCTGTGGCATTGTTTCTGTAACAAATTTATATAGCTCAAGCTTGTTCTGTGAGTTGAAACTCTCAAAGCAAAAGATGCCTCATCAAGTCTGTGTTCCTGAATTGTTTCCAACTGCAGAAGATAAACATTTTATAAATAACCTTTTAGAATGTTTTTAATAAAAGCAATTTATGTTCCTTTTAGGCATGTCTTGCTTCAGTTTCTCAGGGCAGTTCTGTCACAGCACTATTTACCTGTCTTTCCCAAATTCATTTGGAGGTCAGAGGGTGAGGTAATCCCTCAGCTTCTCAAGGGGTTCCCATACCCTGAAATGACAGTGGGTGGGGGAAGCAGAGCCTGAGAAATCCCTGTGGCTGTTTGAATCTTCCAGGGAAGTTAAAGGTTGATGTAAGAAGGTTCTTTGGGAAGGTACTGGTATCAGATGAAAAACATCTGTTCTTTCTCAAGAAACATTGTCACACCAGTTTCTCCAGGACTTTTAGTCTCTTAGTTTTTGAAGACAGGATTGCATTGGTTGCATTGATATTAAATATGAAGAGTTTTAGAACTGTAATAAAAATGAAAATATTTTTGTATGGTCTACAGAAGCCATAGGTATTTAAACTGACAGTTTCAGTAAATGTGTATAACTTGCCCTGCTGCTGTAACTAGCAGTGAGGTTTGCATTAATCTAGCAAAAAGACAGATGCACCTGACTCCATTTTTTTTGTGATTCTTTCACAATATGGTTTTGTAATGATCAGTTACACAAGATGTGATTTCAGTTTTGAATTTTTTTCAGTTTTTCAGAAATAATGAGGTCAAAGGGAAAATTAACTTGATGAAGCAATCTTATTGCCTCAAGAATTACTAAAGTACAGCTGCAAATATGGATGTTCTAGAAATCAGCACCAAGCAACACCTGCCTGTCTGTCTGTCCAACCAGCAGTTTGGGGGTTTTTATGAATTTGCAATAATAATATGAATATATTAACTAAATGGACATAATGGCAGAGCAACTTAAGTACTATTTTTAAACTAAAAATTGCAAGATCTATTTTTCACTCAGTCTTTACTTGTGCAACAGTTAATGAAGTAATGTTCATGGCATATTTTATGTTGTTCCAGTGCCAGTCTGATCAAAATAAGAGATTCATATAAACTCCAGAAGTTTTTTTAAGAAAACTGATCAATACATGCAGATTGTAGTTGCAATATGCAGCAATGCTGGGAGGAGCTTTTGAGTGGAATACTTTATTTATAAATATGAAATGCCTGATATCCCTCTAGTGTTTACTGGAGTAAGGAATTCTCATCTTCATTATGAATTGATTCATTAGTTTTATTTATCATCTTATCCCAGCCTCTAAAGGCATTTCAGAAAAGGCACCTTTTTTGTAACAAATTGTGTGGTGTATCATATTCTAGAATCCTTCCTGTGTCCAGAACAAGCAGTCTAAAATAAAAAAGCAGAAAGATTGCAAAAGAAAAATTAGCTCTTCAACCATATTTTCCACTCAATACAGATGGATAATGGGCACTCTTGTTTAGAAGAAATACCATTGCACTAGGTAATTAATTGGTTTCTAAAGGTAGGGACCTAGAAGGTCATCTAGTCCAACCCCCCTCCCAGAGCAGGATCACCTAGACTAAATCTATTTATCTAATAGTCTAACATATTTTAATATGAACTTTCCAAGTTGCAAATCTTGATGTTTTTAAAAGAAGCTAACAGCAGTCTCAGGCTCAAACCAGAATGATGGTGTGGAATATGTGTGCTTTATAATTCTGTGGGCATCAGTGAATATCAACAAGCAGTTTATTAAATTCTCATCTGCTAAACCAGCAATATGCTAACTTACTAAGGAAAAAAACAGTCTCTTCAAGACTATGATTCAGTTTAAATTAAAAAAAAGTTTCAATGTTATTTGAAAGACTAGAAAACTTACTTGACGAAAAGTTGGGATTTGTTTTTTCGGTTGGTTTGTTGGTTTTGTTTTTGTTTTTTTTGTTTTCTGTGTGGTTTTGGATTTTTAGTTTGTTTTTTGGGTTGGTTTTTTTTTTACTCAAGATGGAGTTTTTAGGGCATATTTATTTCCTATTTTATTTTCAGTGTGGGTCTGTTCTAACTTGATATTCTATGAGTTTATGTCCCATCAAACAAATTTTCCTTAAATATTTGACAGCTAAAATGCTGTGGTTCATCCTTTCCCCCATTTGAAAACCTAGCTATTGGAACTTAGCAACTGCTAATATCTAAAGAACAGCAAACTCCTTTCAGACCCTAAGAGATGAAGTACTACTGTGTACTGTACACACAAGTGAGGAGAAGAGTATGAGGCTTGCACACTGCTGCTCATTTCATATATCCTTGGAGATAAAGGTAATAGAGGTAAGCAAATACCAACTCTCCCCTACTTCTTAAAGAATGTGTATCCACACCCATGAATGACTTCAGCACACATAGGAAGTAAATTCTGTCACTGAGTAATAACAGCCTGAGAATCATTTCTAACCAAGCATGCAGTTAGAGTTCTTCTCAGTAGGTGGTGTGAAAAACCCACCTATCAAAAACGCATGTTGGGGGTGCTCTCACATCCTGTATATTTTACACAATGTGGGTTTTTTTCTGGTACTCTTAGTGAAAAGCTAAATTGTTAAATGATAATCCAGGGCACCAACATCTAACAAATATGTATACCTTCCTTCTCTAACACATCTGCTTGTGCACCTACCTGCCCTTCTGTGTGGGATGTAAATGTTGCCATGGTCCATGACAGCTTACACACATAGAGCATTGTTTGTTGAACGATTGTCTTTTGCAATTGAAGCACACAAGTAAAAGTCTTAGTCATGAACACTCCCTGCCTAAATCCTGATCTTTTTCCTCTCTGCGGCAAAGTTCTTATTTCCTTAAGGAAATAATTAAAGAAATACTGAACGAATCTCTGACCTAACCCTTACTCCCTCCTTATAAGGAAGAAGGGCAGCCCTCGCTGCCTATTCGGTGTCAATAGCTGCTTCTGATGCACACAGACCTCCCTGCTCGGGGTCCCTCCCGGGACAGAAAGCTGGCGATGGCGGGCCACACCCCGCCCTCAGCCCCATCCACAGCGCCTCCCCCCGCTCCGCCTCCCGCACGGTATCACCTTCTTGCCGCTGGGACTCAGCTGCTCGTAGAGGCCGCCCAGCTTCCCGCGGGAGGCGGCCACGGCTCCCTCCAGAGGCAGGCGCTAAAGAAGGGCCTCCAGGAGTAGCCGCGTCGTGTTGCTCAAGACGCTGGTGGCGGGAGACGGCCGTCCCAGGAGCCGGGCGAGGCATGGAAAGGCTGAGCTGCCTCAGCCTTTCCCGCAGCTGGGACACGGTGAGTCATGTCCGTCTCCCTAAGCCCACCGGGCCCCAGAGGAGGTCCCCAGTAGCCCTCGGGCGAATGCTGCGCTATCCCGCACAGCTTCTGGTGAAATGTGCTTTGTGCCCTAAAACACGACCTGCAGCCGCTGAGGGCACGGTCTGCCCGTGATTTTGCCTCGTTGGTGTCATTTAAGGACAGTCCCGACATTTGTTGTGCTAGTGGGCAGCATTCAAGTAAACTGAGGCAGACAGAGAGAGAAGAGCATGTGGTTGGTAGCTTGTGTGTGTCAGGGGTAAGGGTGTGTGGTGCAGTGGGCATGGTGCTGTATGCATCCTGTCTTGTGACTAAACCTATTAAAAAAACCCCTTTTTTTTTTCTTACTAGCTCTTTGTTGGATGTGTGCTACCAGTAGTTTATTAGTGCATCAGAAAATGACAAGAGACAACTGTACTTTCAGCTTAGTGTTGGGCCCACAGAGCAGCTGCATCCCAATACCAGCTGTGTCTCCTGCTAGTCAGAACACTGCAGTGCCCCTGATGCTCACCAGCTCCATCTGAGAGCTTGCAGATGGAAAGCATGTGCTTTTCGGCTCACAGCACCTGGGACTGGCAGCAGAAAGTCTGCCCTGCCTCTGGAAGCAGGCTGCTGCAGCACTGGGAGCTCTGGCAGATTGCAGGCCAGGTATGTATGAGTTGACCTTTGTTACTTTTCAATATTTTTAAGTTTTGCTCTTTGGAGTCCTCACAGAGCTTGCTGATTAGTTTTTAAATGTAAAGGTAGGTAGGAAGCTCTGATAGCAATTTCCATCGCTGGTTTTTTTTTCCATTAACATCGTTTTTCCAAAAGTTAATAAAAAAATCATTATTTTAATCTATAGTTAATGTAGCAGCTCCCCTTTGACTTTGACTTGAATAAGTAGATATCCAATAGTGTTAAAAACTATACTTCTCTCAGGGAAAAAAAAAAAAAGACTGTGAAGAAAAAAGGTAAGAAGTATTTTTTAGAAGAACCATATTGATATTTTATCAGCCATATGCAATGTGATCCTCCTTGACATTCCTTTTGTAGAGTGTAATTGCATAGAACAGATTATGTTACCTATCCCCTGGGGAAGTGTTATAAGGACACATTAGCATAGACCTGTCTAAGCTTCTTTTTTTTCTGCAGTCTAACTCTGGTTTGGGCATCAATCCTTTCTCTCTTTTGTCTGATGAACTTCACTTCTGACTTCAGCTAATGTACTTGATTACATTTACATTTATTTAACAAGGGAAACAGGCTTAAAGAAATCCAGTGTATTTTGTTAACTTTTTCCATTATTGTGGAAACTTTTGTGATCAGTGACTTACTGGTATGTCAGCAATACCTTTCAACAAAAGTGAAACCCACATGGTTTAGTCCTAAAATTACTGGTGGGGAAAAAAAAATCCCTAACCAAAAAGATAAAGCAGCAAGTGTTTGGGGGGAAGGATAGAGGAAAAAGGGAAAGGACTGGGCAGACTTAGCAACTTTCTTAAAACAGAAGGCATAGATCTTAGTTAAGGCACAAACCTTTACTGTGTACATTCTTTTTAGAGAACACTGATTCAGTCACTAATGACATTTCTAGGGTGCCATACTGTAGTGTTACAGAAATATGTCTTAGGTTAAAGAAGTGTTTTTATTAGCTGTGATTTATCAGACAAAAGAAAAATTATTGCAAGCTAATTTATCTTATATTTCCGAAACTCATTTGAGCTTGTAAAACACATCACCTTTAAACCAGTAAACATAGATGTTATTTCTCAATACCAGTGTAAGGGTGAAAAGTATTCCTTTCCAGAAACTCAACAAAACAAAACTGGGTTTAACAAAACAAAAATCCATTTTACTGTCAGGTTCAATTTGAAGCCTACATCTAGTCTGAATATAAGACTTAACTTTAAGCAATATTAAACTGCTAAAAATTAAGTGTTTTGCTTTCTCATATAATAGAATTTTACAAGTGTTTCACCTCTAGAAGATAACTCTGGATCTATCTATAAGTTGTTAGCAGCAGTTGTGAAAGACAGAAAACAGGTAATTTGACTACTCTGATTCATCACTGTAAGATAGTTTATTCTTCCTCTGCTAAACAAGGGAAAAACTTTTCTTCTTAAGAGGTAGTACTAACTCATACTTGCTATCAATTAGATGACATAATCATTAATTTTTTAATCCATTTGTTACAATGAACATTTAGATTCTCAAATAAGCAAAACACTAGAGAGATGCATATATATATGCATGTAGTTCTAGTCAGTATGTAACTGCAGCCATAGAGTACATACATTTGAGTATTCATACACAAGTCTTGCAGTTAGTGCAAATGCCCATAGTTTACCTCAGATTTACTACTGGAAAAAACCCAGTTCAAATAACCATACAGGGTGATCATAACTGAAAGTAACAGAGCTAATTCACACCAAAAAAAACCCTTATTAAGTGTTAACACTTCTGTGACAGGCACATCTCTGATGTTACACTTAAAATTTCCAGCCCACTCACTTTTTCAGTGGCTCAGGAAAATTCTTACAGCATTCACAAAAACACATTCCATAAGCCATGGCTGTGATACATGTGCTTCAGGAGCCACTGAAATCATCTGTTTTCATACACTTTCCATGACTCTTGTGGTGGGGGAGAAACAAACTAGGATTTTCCCTTTATTAGGAAAACTTTAAATGTTTCCTATAACTGGTTTTGCACTTCTTGTATTTTTGCTCACACTCTGTTTCATTTTTCATCCTCAATACTAATGTCACTGTCACAGCTTCGCTGTTCTCTCTTTCTCTTAGAGGTGCTTTCATCCACATGGTGCACTTCACAGTCACTTGAGTGTAGCAAGGCCAATTCAAAAGAACTCTGTGGAGACTTAAAATTTGCAGCTTGATGGTGATAGGGAGAAAAGGATAAATTTGGACGTGGAGGTGGAGTCATCTGATAGTAGGGAAATTGTTGACCCATTGGACTCGGTACTGTGTACTGCTGTGCTAAGAAATGGTTCATCTAGAGAAATAGAAACTTGAGTTGTTAACACTGTAAAACAAAAGTTTGGAAGAGTTTAATTTTGCATGCATTACAGCTTTTGCAATGGAACTACTGATAAATGATAAAATAACAACATTTTAGAATAAAACATACATTTTATTGTGTTGACTAGCATAGGAAAAGTAGACAATCTTTCATGGCATTTCTTCATCTACATAGGCACGTTTGTAACTGCAGTGCCTATTGTTAATGTAAAGATGCACGTCTGCAACTTTTTTGAACCAAGTTTAAATAATTTTAAAGTTACAGTGGAACAAAGTGTTCCAATAAGGTACACTGAAACCTAGATCAAGCCACTTAGAACAGTGCAGTAAGTGTCCAGCTTCCTGCTACAGTCCCTGAAGTATCCCAAGAGTCCCTCTCACACAAGATGCAAAGCCTGAATACAGAAATAGAATTACAAAGGTCAGAAAAAAAGCAGCTTTCTAATTGTCTGGCAGTAAACAGAAAAAATTAATAGGAGCATGTCTGTTTTATGTGCAGACTCCAAGAGAGCAACCTGCCTGGCTCACCCAAATAAAGGTGAGGTAGATGTGTGAAGGTATAGGTGTGACCAGATTGCTTCCTGTGGAAGCTGCAAGAAGCTGTCCCTTGAGACATACTGCAATATCATTGATGCTAGCAAGCAAAAATTTTAATTAAGTTGGTTATGTGCTGGTCTGCTGAGTTTGGTCTCTCAGTGTTTATGGATTACATAGTTACTAAAATGAGCACTGCATAAGAAAAGGTACACTCCCAAGCCTTCCAACCACAATGGAGGGGATGGGAAAGTTAAGCACTAGCTCTTCTGAGGGCCCAGACTGGTAAGAGGGGAGGCAGACCAACACCTTATCTGTGCAACAGGTTGCAGCTAGCAAGAGTAATCTATCCAGACTTCCTCGCTCTACAGTTACAAAGGGCTTGCCATTCCCCAGACTGGGTGGCATCAGTGCTGTCCACAGTTGAGACATCCCATTAAATGCTGTGTTTCTTCAGTCCTACTGATCCACGCTTTTCAGATTCAGAAGCTCCAGAATGTGCTTGGTAGGTAGGATTTGGCCCACAGGTTGCCATCTGAAGAGAGCAGTTCTCTTGTCTTGTAGAGTATCTTGTACCAAAGAGATTAGGACAAGAATGGCCCAGTGTGCCAGAGTCTGCTAAAGGGGGATGGAATGTGGATTCTCGTTGTCTGCTGCTGTAAATCATGAATGTGAGAGCTGCAGGGCCATGAAAGCTTCAGGCCAGGAACCCTCAAATTGTTTTGTCCCTAACTTGTGCAGTCGTGATTTGTTGAGGGAGTTTTAGGACATTTCAAGCTTCCCCTGGACATTTCTGAATGAATTACCTGAAGAGGTAAGAGGTTCCCTGATTGAATTAGCTGTATATGAAGAAGCTACTGCTCACTTGGTTGTAATTTTACTAGGGGATTTGATTTGTAACACAGTACCAGAGAGAGCTCCAGCTGTAGACTTGACATTTTTAGGCTCCCTAAGCTATAAACCTTTAAGACATTCCTGCAACATGAAAATAGTTTGGTTTTGGTAGATCCCCTGTTATTATAGTACCCTTAAGCACTAAAATAAACAGACCTAATACAGTTACCAGCCTAAACCATATTTTGAGACATTAAATAAGCCCCTTTCTTTTTCAGAAATGCAGATACATTCAGATTAATAGCTCCCAGATTTTTAACTTTGAACAAAAACTCACCCTCTTTTGAAAGCCTGAGTATTCATGAGGAAAATTATTATTCACTGGAAGAGGAGTTAGAGGAAATGGAGGATTTCCATAAGGCTCCTGATACCTAGGAAAAACAAGCAAATGTACAAAGACTAGACAGCCACCACATACTGCTTACCAGAGTGCTGAGACAACTGCTGGGCTACAGAGAGCATATCCGAGAGGAGAACTGAGATATTAACAACCGGACTGCCATGAAAAAAAAATTCTGAACAAGGAAAATACACCCAAAGGCTCAATTCATGAGTAATCCTCACATATACTTATATACAGATACAAAAAGGTTGTGGATTTCACCATGGGAGTTTAAGTTCCATGGAGAGTTCTGTCACATTTGTAAAAAAAAATGATGAAACACTGAAAAAATAATCTGGAGAGTACAGAGATATGTTATTACAGGTTTGTGTCTATGTATTAATATATGCATGACAGCTGCTTGCAAAAATGCACACAAAAATACAGATACAAGCTCAGTGAAGTTTAAAAGGATTATGTCCATTGTCTGATTTTTTTTTTCCCCTTAACTCTGAATGTTGTTAGTACATATTTCAGTATTTTCTTATGGTCCTGTGTCTTGCAGAAATGAAGAGAATGGAAAATTCATTTAACTGAACCTCTGGCAAGCTAAACAACCAAACATTAAAATTAAACAGAGCCCATTGCAAGTCATCAATAAGGATGCAATTAAAGCATGCAACAGCTGTTTTAATGAAAAGCCTAAAAATTGCTTTATCACATCAACTAATTTTCTTAATAGTATTTTAAAAAAATTATAAAGTACATTCACAGGTGATTTTTGTTACCTATATGAAGGTGAATATAAGTCAATATAGTTCTCAAAACCATGTGTAGGGCTGTTTAGTTCTGATGAATGAGAACTGCCTGTAAATAAGATAAGAGAATAATGACTATTCAGTTATGACTATTCAATTAACATGTTGAAAATACTGGAAGTGCTCTGTGTCATCTATCGTGTGGAAGTATATCTCAGGTAGCATAGAAAACAAGGTGCAGATAAACTATAACATCATTTTACTGTTCAAAAACACTGTTTTATCATTACACTTAGAGAAGCATACATCAGGGCTGTTGAAGTAATCAAGAACAGAATAATTCCCATTTAGCTAGATATGGGAGATGCTTCTGATCCTCAGGAACCTCAGTCATTCAACTTAAACCCAACAACTGTTCTGTACAACCTTTAATATAAGGAGTGGCACAGTGCATGGTGGGAACATGAGTCTTAATGTTTGGGCTAAAAACACTGATCTAATGACTTCCTAGAAGGTTTATTTGATTTATATCTCTCTCTGATTTGACTATGTAGTTCAAATTAGAATCCCTTCCACTTAAGATGACAGCTCTGGTGACTCTATGGCTTTAGTATAAAAACTATCAAAGAGTTTGATAGCTGCTGCACTTAATGCATCAACTTTTCCTGCCAGACTGCAAATTAAAGCCACACCCTGATTCTTAAACAATCTGGTGTAAAAACCTCTGTTGGTATGTTTTCCACACAGCGTGGTTTGAGGTGGCTTGCAAGTTAATGCTCTGAACCAACCTATTGTATTCTCTTGGTAAACAAAAAAATACAAAGACTGAATCCTTCCCTATGCAAAAGCCACAAAAAGGTTTGTTTTTCTTGATTTATTCCACTGTAATTTATTCCAACTATAAACTGTCATCTTTGTAAAGGCTGTAGGATTCAAAAGTAGTCATTAAAGAAATAAAAAAATGCAAAGACTTAATCATTAAGGCTACTAAACATACCAAACCGATACTGCACTTTAATTGGCCTTCCATATAAACGGATTCCATTCAGCAAAGCTATTGCATAGGGCACTGATTCTTTGTGCTTAAAGCAGACAAATCCAAAAGACTTAGGTTTTCCTTCTTTGTCCTTACAAATCGTCACTTTGGTTAATGGTCCAGCCTGAAAGAAATCTGTATTATTTTCTCACAGAAATGAACAGAGATTGACACTTAATTTTGCTTTGAATATTTCATAATGATGTGTATTTTGCCACAGACAGAAACAGTGGAAGTTTCTCAGTGTAAGAATCTCTGCTTCATTTTGAAAACGTCTCTCCACATTTCCCAAGCCCAAATTCTGAGCCTTCTACAAACAAAAAGCAGCTCCGGAGAAACAAGCATCAGTCCATGGGTAATGTTTAGTCTTTTAATAACATATTTTAAAAGTATTTATAAAATATGATAGCTACTGCAAGAGGTAAGTCTAATTTACTAACTCCATAGTGTATACAGCTGCTAGTACAATTATTCCAGGGGGTTTTTTGTAGAGCAACACAGATAAAGCAAATCAATAGTATCAGCTATGTGAAAGTGAGCTACCCCACTAATATGCTTCTCGTTTTACTCTTGCTTAAATTCCTAAAATGGGCAGCAACAACACTGTGGGAAATCAAACCTGAATAAATCCACAATTCAATTTTCAGTATTGCCTAACCTCATCACAACTGCATGGCACAGAATCAAGAGACACAACTGTTTCTGCCTCCTCCCTCAAAAAAACCAAACCCTCAAACCACACCCCAAACCATAGTATATTCATTGAAAGGTTCCATCTCTGCTTGCACACACCATTTTAATCTAAAACCAAAAGCAGTGACATTTCTATAAATACTGGCTTCATTTTCCAAGAAACTGTCATTTTCATAATAGACACCAAAGATGATTAATTTTCTCTACACAAGATGGAATCAGTGAATTACTCACCAAACTGAGTTTCTCATCAAAACAAACTGTGTCAGTACAGCTGATTTAGCAGAGTGAAAAGAGGTTGCCAACAGCAGTCTCCAGCCACAACTCAGGAGTATTAAGTGTTATTCAATAACTTAACTTCAGGATGTAATATCCAGATGAGCAATGAAGTTAATGCAAATTACAAAATAAATTCATCAGTAAAACAAAACAAAACAAAACAAAAAACCTAATTACTAGATTACTGAATATCTAAGTTACTGTAGTAGATGAATTGTTTCAAATAAAAAAATAGCTCTCATTGGTGCAACACTCTTCCACTATTCCTACAGAAGTCATCTATAGCTTCAGGCAAACACAAGTTTACTCATGACAGCTTTACAGCCATTAAATTGCATGGATAATTTAAACATTCAAAATAAACATACAGTATATGCTCAGATGACGAAAATAAGCCATGGAAAGTAATGTTTTTATTATTCTGCATTTTCAACAATTACTGCTAAATAATAACTCTGCAATTTGTCTGATGTATTTAGAGTGATGATGTGGAACCACCTCCTTTCCTATACCCTCCATGTTGTCACACGGAAGATACCAAGGATTGCCATCTGTGATAACAATGTCCAATTGCTGTATGCTTTTGCCAGCTTGCAGAAACTCATCCTCAATTAAAGAAGATGCTTTTGCTGAAAAATTAAACACCCCCACCCCCTCAACCCAGGTGAAAGGAGGGAATTCATATAAACAAACACAAAGGATCAAAAATAATGTACAAGTTTTAATTATTGGTGCAGAGGGGATGAGGCTATACAGCAATGGATACCTAGGTTGTCCTGTGCAGGGAATCTTCAAAATGTTGATCTCTTCTTTCCCAATATCTTGAAGTTTGCTTGGATTATTTTTTTTTTTGGTGGGGAGAGGGGGGTTGTTTGGTTTTTGAGGATTGTTAATTTGTATTTAAAGAAAGTATTTCAGAAAGATTCTGAACGTTTTTATTTGTACTTGAGTTGGCTCTTTAGGGCCTTTCTCCACTAAACTGCAGCTTTTCAAAAAATTACATATATCCAGTCTTATGATAATTATTTGCCTATCAAGGAGGATCTGGTTCTTCAAGAACTAAAAGTGAGAAATTCAAGTACTTTGCAGATCCATCTTTAAAATATGTAGTCTTCCTGTTCATAAATTAAATAAAATGTATAGTTTAGAAGTAATCACAGATGTTTGCTCATCGTTTGATGAGGGAAAATCTGCAGGTCAGGAGTGCATTTTAGGACTATGTCATAGCAGGAATATTTAATTGTATACTTTCCAAGAAAGGTCAGTACTGCAATGAGAAGCATGTTCTGCTGCAGCAAAAAGACTGAGAAACCTGAGTGAGAACAAGGTGAAGGAAAACAGTAAGTAGCTGTTATTGGGATGACTTAAAGACTACATGAAAATCAGCAGTTGGATGATTACTGCAGATTATGCAAAAGAGCATTCTATGAGTGTCCTCTTAGTTTTATCACTTTTGTACCAGAATTGTATGACATTACTCATGTGGTCTGGTAAGCTAAGCTTTCCTAGTCTGACACTTACAGGTAAACAGCAGACTGTTTAGTACTGGAAAAGAGGTAGAAATACTCCATAGAAAATAAGGGGGAAAAAAAGCAAAACGAACAAACAAAAAAAACAAAACAAATACTAAACAAACAACTGTTTCTTAGACAGTTTTATGGAAAAGTTAAAACCTGAAAGTTAGGAATAGATGGGAACAGCTAAAACCCCAAAGGGCTAGAACATACTGAACAAAAAGGCCTTTCAGTGCAAATGGGGCAGCATGCTGAGGTCCTGCTTAAGTAACAAGACAGATAACAGATTGATCAGTGGAATACAAGTGGTGAGTAGAAATAGTTCTGATTAGCAAATGAAACAGCAAGAGAAGAGATGATTCTGCCCACCTTTTTTTTTTTTTTTATTCTTTATTTTGCAAATTCACCAGAAGGAAGCAAGGTTTATTCTGAGACTGAGGGAAATTAGGGAATTGGTAGAAGCAGGTTTATTCACCATGCTGTCAGCTAAACTGTCCAGTTATAGTGGGACCTTTTAGCTTGACAGTGGCTGCCTGGATCATGCCAGGAGGAAAAAAAGAAAACAGAAAAACAAAACAATCAAAGAAAAACATAACTACAAGACAGTTACACAATAAATACCGGAAAAGCCCATAACCAGCAAATACTGTCAATCCATCTTGAAATCTGCTGCTTGCATTAGTGACATCATTCTCTCCATGTCCTTTCCCCTCTTTTCCTTACTCCTTTCACTGGCTTATCCAGACTTGCTGTCCGTGTGAAATCAAAGAACCCAAGTCAGCATCTTAACATTTTCTGTCTTTTTGCCATTTTCTTTCCTCCTTCCCTTCCTATTTCCAGAGAAAGAGGATTAAAATCAGGAATTTGAAACTGATCTAGCTACTTAATATTTTCCCACTTTTCTGAAAGTCCCCGTGAGTTTTCTTTAATGTCTCAAGCATTAAAACATAAACATTTTGATATAAAGGTCACTTAGAAGGGGAAACCCAGAGCCTCACCTGTAGGTGATTCTTATTGCATCTCATGCTCAGTTAAGTGTCAACCTTGCTCAACACACTTTTAGTTTTTACACTGATTTTCCATATTGAAATTATTCATCAATTCCTTAGTCAGAATATATTAAAAAAAAAAAAGTAAACAAGATTTTTCCTCGGGAATTTAAATAACATGTTTAACTAATTTAATTTCCTCACTAACTCGGGGCCCATGTGTGGCACCGAAACTGGGACGGCCAAAAGGAAACAAAACCGCGGAGGGGAGACGGGCAGGGCAGGGGCCGCTCCCTCCCGCGGCGCGCCGAGGTTGCGGAGCCGCAGAGGCGGTGCCTGGAAGAGCTCCCGACCACCGCAGCCCGCGGCGCGCCGCCCATGCGAGACCCCCGCGGCCCGGGCAGCGCGCAGCGACCCCCGGCCGGGCTAGGCATGTGAAGATGTCAGTGGGCTGTGCATGCCCTGGTAAGTGCTGGGGCGGTAGAGGACCGGGGTGCGGGGCTACGGGTTGCTCGTGGGGCTGGGGTCCCCACGGCGTTGGGGCCGGGGGCCCGTTATGGGGAGGGGTGTTGGGCTTGCTTATGGGCCTGGGTCCCCAAAGCGTGGGGATTGGCGTCTGCCATGGGTCTGGGATCCCCGCTGCATTGATGCTGGTGACCGTTGGTGGGGCTGGGTCGCCACGGCATGGGTGCTGAGGGCTGGCTGTGGTGATGGGACCCCACGGCATTGTGCTGAGGCCTGGCAGTGGGGCTGGGACCCCATGGCACAGGTGCTGGCTTTAGCCATGGTGCTAGGGTGCCCGCGGCAAGGCTGCTGGTAGCTGACAATGGGGCTGAGCTCTCCACGGCATTGGTGCTGGGGGATGAGGGGATGACTGTGGCACTGGGACCCCACAGCACACGAGTGTTGGGTCTAGCTATGGTGCCAGGATCCCCATGACATGGTTACCAGGAGCTGATTATGAAGCTGAGGTTCATGGCATTGGTGCTGTGGTCTGGTTATGGGGCTGGATCTCTGGGGCATAGCTACTGGGAACTGACTGTGGCTTGAGGTACTCAGTGTGGTGCTCTGATTTGGCTGTGAGGCTGGCATCCAGCTATGGAGTGGGGCTCAGTAGGGTGCAGGGTCTGGGATCCCAGATCTATGTTGTGGCCCTTGGGTCCAGCCATGGGGATAGGATCTCAGTGATTTGGCTGCTCTGGTTCAGCTGTAGGGCTGGATTTCTCAGGGCATGGGTGCTGGGGTCTGGCCATGGGACTGGGACCCCACAGCATGGGCGCTGGGGTCCCTATGGCATGGATGGTGAGGTCTGTTCACAGGATTGGGAGCCAACAGTGTAGGTTCTAGGACCCCTTGGCATGGGTGCCAGTGCCAGTTTCAGGTCTGGGACCCTGCGGGCAGGGTGCTGCAAGGGCATTGGCCAGGCATGGTGGTGGCACTGCGAGGGGTGATGCGGAAGCAGCCCCCATGGCTAGGGCAATAGCTCTGTGGGGTGCCCCAGCTCCTCACATGGGTGCAGAGCACAGGGTCCCTGCAGGGGTTAGGCCACGTGGCCAGTGGGTTCTGTGTGTGCTGCCACTGTGGTCATTGTGGGGTGGCTGCTGAGGGGCAGGGCCCCATGAGCTGGCACGGCTGCTGGGGTACCCTGGGAGGTGTGACAAGTTGGTGAGGTCTTGGTGCCTGTCAGGGATGCTCACCTGGACACTTGGGGTCTTGGGCAGGTTTGGGGAAGCTGGCCCCCCTTTGTGGCCTGCCATTGTGTGCAGGATGTCACTTTGCCAGGAGCTGGGCAGGGGTCTCAGAGGGTTGCTGGAGCCTTCTCAGCACTAGGTTTGAGTGGTGGTGGAAGGAGGGAACCCTACCTAGGGGTCCTGGGGACAGTGTTCTACTGTTCTCCTGTGCAGCCGGTGCTTGGGGTCCCTATGGGGGGGACACTGGGAATGCTCCTCAGCTCGGTTATCACAACATCTTTCTGGTCCAGGGACCCTCCCGCTGGGCTGGGACCCCAGTGCTGGGGGCTGTTGGGGGGTAGCGGGACACTGTGACAGCACGTGCTCCCTGCACATCCCCCAAGGCTGCCTCCACTGAGGAGTTTGTGACTGGATCCCCAGGGTGGGGGAAGGGGGTGTCCCTGCGTGACGGACCCCCACCCCTCCGCTGCCTGCGCCTCTCTGATGTATTTCCATGAAGGCAGGCGGCCCCTTCCCCCATCCTCCTCCATCTCCCACTGGAAGCTGCCAGAGCGTTGCTTCCTCAAGCAGAAAGTCACGTGAACCTCCCTGCGAGCCAGGCCGAGCAGCCACAGCACCCGCCCCGGCAGACACCCTGCACCCGGGGGCTTGATACCCCTCCCTGCTGACACCCCCAGCCTGGCCTTGGCAGGGGTCCCACCTTGGCGGGGGCAAAGGCAGTGCAGCAGCTAATGGCGAGGCCCCATTGCGTCCCCTGGGAGCTGGCCCAGTGCCACTGGGAATGTCATCGCCATGTCGGTGGGCGCCAAGGGGCGAGTCCTCCCTGATGCAGTGATGGGGGGCTGTGGGGTCACCCTGCAGCTGGGAGCATACTTGTGGATGGCTTCGTCTGTTGTATGTTGTTGTTCCCCCCCAGCCGCTGCCTGCTCCCCCACAGCAGGGAGGACACGCGGATGTATGCACACAATGTGCGTGCACACAACATGTATGCACACTTTCACGTGCCCCCTGACTCTCACCCCGCTCCCCCGCCAGGGCTGGGTGGCACCTCCAGAGCCTGTGCCCCCCTCCCCCTTCCCCTGCCCAGACTGTTTATCGGAATATAGAAAAAACAAGCTCTGCTGCTGGCCTCCCGCCAGCCAGAAACATTTAATGAGCCGCTATGCCCAGGCTGCTCTTCGGGGCTGCGTTAACTTGGAGGAGTTTCCTGCCTGGAGCTGCTGTCAGGGGGGTCTTGGCCATCCCATTTTGAAACTGTGTTCTCCTAGGGTGGTGATGTGCTCTCTGCCATCCCTGGGGATGCATCCTACACTGCTGGTCCTCCCCTTGCAGTTGCCCAGGCGATATTTTCCTGCTCCTCACCCCCCTCTACAAGAGGTTTGGAGCAGGGCGTGGGAGTGGCTTAGCTGGGGAGCTGCTGTGGCCCTTGTGTCCAAGGATGGTGAGAAACTGCTGGGATCAGTGGAGGACTGGAGGGGCTTTGGCCCTGCCTCAGAAATGGAGACATGATCAGGGAGAGCATGCCAGGATCAGAGTGGAGGTGGTGGAGGCCAAGGTGGCAGCTACCCAGTGCCGTCCCCAGGGCCACTTGAAGAAGGGTTGGCAGCATGGCGCTCTGCTTGGCCCTTCATGCTGGACAGGTCTTGGCATCCAGACCCCAGTGGGTCCTGACCCCTGGGGGCACTTTTCTCCCATCATGCTCTGTGATTTCTTTTAAAATTATTTTTTATTATTATAATTATTTTTTCCCCCCTCTGATGATTGTATCAGAGCAGATAGGAGGAGGAGGGGAGCAGAGATGTGCTCTGTGCCCATGGGGCTGGCTCTGTCTTCATGGCAGGTAACATTCTCCAGGTCAGCACCTTCTCTGGGACACCTTGCAGGGTCTCTGCATGTGCACCCCTCTGGAAGGAGGATGTCCTGACTCATGCACTTCAGGTCCTAGGATGGACAAGCTTGGCCAGAGGACAGCCCGTTGCTGTTTCCCTCCCTTCTGCCAAGCTGGTGCCATGCGTCCCCCACCGTCACGAGGCCGAGCTGTGCCACGTGCCTCCTGTGACAGATGCTCTGGGAGAGGGATGACACCGGTGGGGGGCTGAGGCAGACCCGACTTTCATGGGCTTTGGCTCTGAAACAGCTCCCAGGGCTACCTGGCACTTTGGGCATGCTGGGAGGAGGGAGCAGCAGTTGTTCCAAGGTCTCATCCTGCACATCTGTATGCTCTTGACCAGACTCTCTTCATGTTGCTGGTGATGCTTGGACAGAACATTCCACTGGTCCCATCCCCCTCTGTGCAGCGAAGCACCCACCCCAGTAGATGCCATGTGAGCCGCATCACCTGACTGCCCCTGGCAGGCTCTGGCAAAGCCAGGATGGGGGTTGTGGCTACCTGGTACTTGGTGAGGCAGTTCCTCAGAGTTTCAGGCACTGATGTGAGGCTGGACACATTACAGCACTCCTTGGGGCCAGTGCAAGCTCACCCTGCTACTGGCTCAGCTTTGCCCACAGAAACGTGGCTGGGTCACTGCTGTACCTGCCAGGTCAGTGCTGGGTGTCTGCGCCAGACTTCGAGTTTACTCCAGAAATGGTGTTGTCTGGTCAACAAAAAGCTGCTGTGAAAGCTGCTCCCTCTGGGAGTGGGTGGGTGCCAGCTGGTGGAATGGTTCCTGTGACATGGGAGCGCTTGTGGCCAGCTCCTAAGTGGCCAAGTGACTGCATGCCCCCAGTCAGGGCAGGAGCTGCAACAGCCCAGGTGTCCTCTGCCTATCCCCTGTGTATTCAGCTCATTAATTTCGTGCCACCCTCTCCTCTGCAGCTCTGCTGTGTGATTCCCCAGCCACATCTGCTGCTGGAAAACACGAGAGGTGGAGCTGCATGGAGCACCGGGAGCACCCATGCATGGCTGTGGCGTGTGTCCCGGGGCACGCTGCACTGCAGGCACTGCCTGTGAGAGCCCCCGACCCCATGCAGGGTGATGTGGGTCCCGTGGGGCCACCGTTGTGTGTGGTGTGGATGCACCCTTTCTTTACCTCGTCCCTGGGGGGCAGCGGCGGGTGTCAGGGTGGCTGGGCCGGGTGCCCCTTCCCTGGGGCGGTGGTGGGTGCAGGCAGGATGGGGCTGGGTGACCGTTATCAGCCTGCCTGCAGGCTGAGGCTGTGGTTTCCTGTCAGTGCTGGGGGGGAGGGTGCTGGGGAACCGGCGGGGTTGCCAGGGGGCTGCCGAGCCCCACCTGGAGCAGGGATGATGGCAGCTATCTGCTTGGGACCCCCGGCCCCTTTTCTAGAGGCTCCGCTGTGCTGGAGTGGCCACTGCAGCTGTGATGCTGGCAGGTTTTTGGGAAGTTTGCAGCAGCATGCTCCCGGAGGTGTGAAGGGCTTGCGCTGTGCATCACTGCGGAGTGACTCCTTGGGCTGGGGTGCTGGTGGGCACCAGGAGGGACGGGTGCACCCAAGAGCCATCAGATGGGCTCCCCATTGCTCCCTGTCCTTTCCAGGCAGGTTGCTGCTCAGGGTGAACGTTAGACCAGGTTGTAATCTCCCCTGCCTCAGGCGATAGCCCTGGCCCGGCCTCAACCCCACCCTGCCCGCAGGGCAGCTGATAATGCCTTACCCACACTCCTCTGCGGCTGCTTTCTTGGGGGTCCCTGTGGGGGGCAGCTCCCACCCCCTTTTTTGCAGGGTCTGGTTCTGCCCCTGGCTTTGCATGACCCACAGGCAGGTCCCAAGGTGTCTGAACCTCCCTTTCATCTCCCTCCCTTCCATCGTGTCCCTCCTCTCTTTCCCCCCTGGGTGACAATGCCTGGCCCCGGGTTGGCCC
>JANHGL010014171.1:0-13482 GCA_024611195.1 Ceyx melanurus
AGCTATTTTTCCTTGCTTCAATATACTGGCATCATTTTTCTCTTTCTACTAGTCCAAACCAGAATAATCTCTATCACCAGTGAGGGCTGAGTGGCAGCTCTGTCACTTGAACTCTTCCTGGCTCCCTCATTTGATAGCAGCACAGGAGTCACCAAGGGATTTTGCTCCTAGAAGTGAAAATCCCTGTTTAAATCCAGGGGAGGAATGCTATTAATACCCAGTGGCAGGGGAGTGGGAGGAATTGGTCTGTCCTCTGTCCATGTTTACTGCCCAGGCTGTATTCTCCAGTGGGATGATCCCTGCCCAGTGGGCTGCAGGAACAAGGCTCCCAGAGGAGCCCTTGGGGCAGGAGGGCACTGGGAAGACCAGGTGAGATGGTGTTTGGTAGAATCCTAGAATCGTTTGAGATGGAGGAGACCTTTCAGCTCATGGAGTCCAACTGCTCTCCCAGCAGTGCCAGGGCACCACTGCCCCATGGCCCTCAGCACCACAGCTCCATGGGGGGCTTGGAAACCCCTCCAAGGGTCACAGGGACTCCCCCCCTGCCCTGGGCAGCCTGGACAACCCTGCAGGGGAAGAAATTGTTCCTCAGCTCCAATCTCTACCTCCTCTGGTGCAATTTGAGGTCATTTCCTCTTGTCCTGAGGAAAATCCCCGAGATGGGACCACGCTGTGCCATGGGCACTCACTGGAGAAGCCTGAAGGCAGCAAGGGTGACAGGTGAGCTTGCAGAGGTGAACTAACCATTCCTCAGGCCCACGCTGGCCCCTCTACAGCCATCAAACCAGCAAGACCCCAGAACAGCTCAGAGCACCCATGACACCTGCATGTCATTCACCTGCCTCTGCTCTGTGACACGGGAGGAGGAGTGGGACACCTCCCACCAGACCAGGGATCAAAACCCCATCCAACCTGGCCTTAGAATCACAGAATCATTTTGTTTGGAAGAGACCTTCAAGATCATCAGGTCCACCCAGTACTGCCAGGGCACCACCAGCTCATCCCATCTGCAACTGGGAAGTGCTTAAGGGGGTTTTGGCTGCTCTTGCTTTGAACGAAGAGCAGTCCAGGGCACGTCACCCTTTGCACGTGCCATGCCAGGAGGCAGATGAGGAGCCCTGTTGCATCAGGCCACAGCTTTGCCTTTCCACACCATGAGCTCAGCAGGCTGCATCAGCTGAGCTTTGCATCACCACGGATGAATTCACCTCACGAGGTGTCACGCAGAGAGACAGGGATCTCCCAGTGGGTGAATCAGCAGGTCCCTTCCCCGAGGGCTCAGGTAAGAGAAGGACTATTTAAGGCTTACATCACCAAAAACACTTCATATGGCACAAAGTGCTTCAGGAGACAGGACATGATGTTCTGGACTTGAGAAGAAGAGTTGAAGTGCAGGTTTGTGTGTGTGACTCTGCTTCACACCTTCCCTCTTGGCTCCTGCTTGTCCATCCCCTGTTTGTAGTTGCACTGGCTACGTCTGAGTGAAGAGAGAGGAGCTGTTGGGGTCAAGAAACGGTCGTGAAGCCTTAAACCAAGTCTAACAAACCTCAGCTCTTTGTAGGAGAAATGGGCACGTTGGATACTCCCTAAAATGACAGAATCATTTGGCTTGGACAAGACCTGCAAGATCATCAAGTCCAAATATTTGTAGATAGGATCAAACTCAGTGGAGGCTTCGTCTGCATCTCCCCAGAGCCATCAGCCCTTTGGTGTTCTGTGTCTCAAAACCCAGTTGACTTCATCCCAGAGTCACAGCCTGTGCTTTCACCACGGGCACAGGGACTCACTGTATCCCAGCTTTCTGAGAACCCTGCACTGCACAAACCAAAACATCCCCGGGCTCACGGCAGCAAGAGGTTCACCAGGCACAGAAGCAAACAAAAACTTCAAAGAAAAACCACCCAGGACTTTCCTCCTGCCTGTTCAATCACTGCAAACCCCCTGCCCAGCGGGACCCAGCACCAATCCTGTCTCCTCCCAGCAAGAGCTTGCTTAGCTCAGGTAGGTTTCTCCTATGGCCAGAGCAACTGGGTTTCTTTTTAGCAGCTCGAGAGAGGGTTTATTTGAGAGATCTGTAGCCCTGCCAGGAATAATATGACTTGAGCAAACAAACACAAAACACAACCCTTTGCATCCACAGCCCGGGCCTGCTGGGACAGGCTGCCCTGTTAGAAGGGGGGAGAGGCTCAGCCCAACCCCTGGCTAACAGAGTCCTGCCAGCACAACTTCAAGCCCAGAGCAGACTTAAAAGCACAGGTCTAGACAAGAATTCTTTTATTATTTTCTTAATTTTTCTTGGAGCAAGAAGGGCTGAGGCTGGTTTAAAAAAAAACAACACCAAACCACAACTCTGCAGCAGTGATTTATGCTGCAGAGATGGCAGTGGGGGCTGCTGGAAGGAGCTGCACATCCCACCAGCTCTCCTGTGCGGTGGCTGTGGGCGGTGCTGGGTCAGCCCTGCAAAGAAAAAAAGGGAAAAAAAACCCAGAATAACACGTTTGGCTTTGACTCTTCGGTGCGAACAACAGAAACCCCTCAGACGCGGGGTGTGAGGGGAAACCCCCCCCCCTCAGTGGCTGCCTTGAAGCAGAACCCCTCGGAGGGCTCGTTTTTGGGGGTATTTAGGAGGAAATCAGGAGTGTGGGGGAAAAGAGCCCCGCCCTAGGGGCCGTGTCTTGGCGGTGGCTCCTCCCCCGGCGGTGAGGTCGGGGCGCGGCGCGGGCAGCGGGAGCAGAGCGGCGATGAGCGCGGGCTGAGGCGGCCCGGGACGGGGGTCACACACCCCGGGGAGAGCGGCCATGGTGGCTCACGACGAGCTCGGGGGGCTGCTGCCCATCAAAAGGACTATCCGGGTGATCGACGCGCAGAACCAGTCCTACAGGGAGCAGGAGGTGAGGAGCCAAGGGAGGGGGTTTTGGGGAGCCCCTCACGCAGACCCCGCTTCCCGCCCAAACGCGCCTCAGGGGAGGCGGCGGCTCTGTCGCTGAGGGGAGTTGGCGGCTCTGATGCTGAGGGGGAGTCTGCGGTTCTGATGCTGAGGGGAGGCATCGGAGCGAGGCTCAGACAGCGATTTCCAAACGCAGATTGCTTTTTAATATGTGTTTCTTACATTGTTATAACTACACCCCCCGGAGGAGTGTGGAGGCGAAACCGAGCTCGGCTCCTCACCTGTCCCCGCTCCTCTCAGCGGCACTGCCATGAAAACGCCTGTTTCTCTAGTCTTTCCACTGTTTTTTCCTATCAGGGCGTTTATTTGCCGCATAAACCTTCCTCCCCTTCAAAAAAGTGGTGGGAGTTGCTTCGGGTTTTGTGGATTTTTTATTATTGTTTTGTAGGGGTGGTTTTATGAGCTGTTATGTAGATGGGATCATTGCATTCCTGCTGGGTGTTTGCGACAGGAGGCAAAAGTTCAGCAGCCAGGTAGGGACCGGCTGCCCTGGGCAGGGTTTTATTGCCGAGATGAAGTGGAAAAGAAATAAAACAAAAAAAAACCAGCAACAAAAACCCCACTAGGCGTCGTCTCCAGACAGCTCTGGGGCTTGAGGGTTCAGAGCCTGAGTTGCCAGCTCTGAAAACAGCCAAACTTGGGCAATCTCATTGTGCAAAAGGGAAACCAGATGTTGGGAAAGAAATAACGTAAACCAGATCTCTTAAAGGAGGGTAAATCACTTGTAAGTCTTCAAACATGTATTTCTGGGTTGGGTACAACCAGCACGCTGTATATCTGGAGTTACAACGGTGGGTCTGGGTTTGAGTAATGACTCTTAACTGATTCCAGTGCCAGGTACTGTGGAGCTGCTATCAAGAGCCACAGCAGTTATCAGCAGAGCTGGAGGCCAGATTTCCCCCTGGGTCACCAACAGCCGGTTGAATCTGTGAAAGGCAAAGGTTGTCATGTCGCTAGCACGGGGCCAAGCCAGAGGCCAGTTGTTCAGTTTGAGCACAGCCGGCCGTGTGCAGAGCAGAGCTGGAGATCCAGCAGGCTCCTCACATGTGAATCTTGACATAACATGGTCAGGTGGCCGTTTCTGGCAAGAATGACTCGAGCTGGTGGTGACTAAAATGCCATTTTGCTTATTTGGCTTGAGTAGGAAAAGTTTGGCCGTGCGTGTTTGTTATCATTTGTCACCCTGTTTGGCCACCTTGGTCTGGGACTGGCACGTAGGACGTTGCTCTCTAGTAAGTGACCCTTGTAAAAACCACTAATTATTACCTAGAAGAGGGGGAAAGGTTGTGGGTGTGCGTGGTGCTGGAGGAAAATGTTCATTGCTCAAACACAGAGCCTGGTTTTCCTTCCAGCAGCGAGGTGCAATCTCCTCACCATGCAGTTAACCTGCATTTAGCAGCACTAGCAAGAAATCCCACTGGAAGCTGAGGCATGGAGGCTTGAATTTAGCTTTTTGAACCTCTGTATGATACACTTCTATGTGTTTTTTATAAAGAGACCCTGGAAAAGAGGAAAAATAAAATTGTGAATGGAAGCAGAAGTAGTGCTGGGCTCGCTGGGGTTTTCATTATCTGAGTGCTACAGTGCTTCACACCTCCAGCTCGTTCCAGAAACAGGCTTCATTCTAATCTGGGTTCCTGTAAGTAATACAGTGTGGAGACAGGCTGGGCATTGTTTGCAAGTACAGAACTTAATAAAAAAAAAAAAAAGATCAGGACAAAGCACTGAGCCCAAATTATTCACACTATGAACTGCCTCGAGTCTCAGCTTACAGCCGCCTGAGTCTGACTGTAAGTGGAGTACATGACCCCAAGCTGAAACGCAGACCTCAGAGAGGTGAGGTTTCTGAAGAGAGGGATTTTTTTATTTTATTCTTTTTTTTCCTCTTCCCTGCCTTGGATCAAACAGTATCACTGGAAGGAGAAGAAGAAACAGATGCTTTTTTTTGGCAGTCGAGCCATTCGTGTCTGAGAGCACTCACAGGACAGAAAGTGGGGTTTGTTTCTCTTGAAGAGAGGGGAAAATGGCCTTTTGCTAAGCTGAGTTTATAGCATACAGAAGTTTTTCTGTTGGCTGAACACCCCAAGAAAGCACATTGTGTGTGCAGAAAACACTCTGCTCGTGCCCATCCGAGTGAAATTCCCCCTTGGGAGCCCCTTGTTCCACAGAGCAGCACCTTTCACTCCAAGCCTCCCTTCGCACGCCTCAGTAGGTATCTGCTGCTCAGGAAAGTGGCATTTTAAGATCCGTTCTACCTCCTGTCCCAAGCAGGGAGGCAGAAATTCCTTCTGCCCTCCCCTGTGCACATGCATGTGTCACTTCAGCGTGGCACAGATGTTCTGGGGAGGCACTGACACGTGTCCCTTCACACAAATCCCCTGCCATGGTATCTCCTCTCTGGAGAGGCTGTGGAGTTGACCCTTTTAGAGCGAGCTGTGAAGGACTGTGTGAGCATCCTAGAGCACTGAGGTGCCTTGCTATTCATTCTCAGCATCATGTTTTTCTTTTCCAGGCTATTTATATCTCTGTCCTTGACAGAGCTGCGTGTGGCTTCTGTCTGTATATTTTCTGCTTGCATTCCTGCAGTTTCTGAAGCTGCTCTTGGCTCTCCTCCCTTTCGTCTAGTACACTGATAGATGGGTTTCTAGAAGCGAATTACTGACCCTGCTCTTTCACTCACAAACATCTGAAATTAATTAAAGTTTCCTTGTTTAGTTTTGAGCCTGGCCTAACTTGCCAACCTCCTGCATAACCCTTTTCCTGAGGCTCTGTTGTGGTTGGCAGAGGTGTAGCCGTGCTGCACCTAAACCCAGCTGAGGGTCGGGGTCCTCAGGGTTGAGGAGCCTCTCTCAGACCTTTCCCCTGTTTCTGTAGCACCTTCACAGCTCTAAGCTTACACAAACATTTCTAACCCAGCTTCCAGCGCTCTTTGTGCTGTGCCAAGGTCTTTCTGTTCTGCGTGGCTCATAAATTGTTTCTTTTCATGTTTCCCCTCCTCCCAAGAACTTTCAAGGCTGAATTCAGCGTGAGCTCACCTCCTCTGTTGCCTAACTCCGCGTGTAGGCAGACAGACGGGGCTGCTCCCCGGGTCATGTTGCTGAAATGGGATCTTACATGCATCCCTTTTATGCTTCCTCAGTCTCCTGCCTGGAATCCAGCTCCATGTGTTCCCATGCGCCCTTTTTTGTAACAGCATTTGTCACTTGTGTTGCTACACAGAAGCAGAGGGTTTTGACACCTCATCTTGCAATCACAGGCTGGAAATGGAGACGGCAGAGAGCTCCCCTTTGCCTTTTAGCCTTTTGAAACCAAAGAGAGACTCAACCCTAATTAACCAGAAATGCCTAATAAAGCTTTGCTAAAATTTCTGCTGAGATGAACTCAGAAAAGAGGCTTCACACTAAAAACTTCCTGGTGAGGATGAGTCGCCTCCAACCCTCTGCCAGATGTTTAAGAGCACCAGGGCACCTCATCCAGCCTCTCTTCAAGCCTTAAGTTCCGAGTCCATCCATTCTGGTGTCCTCTTGCTCACACCTTTCCAGGAGAGTCCTCACAGCACTTTGATGTCAAATACACGGGGTTGCCAGCGTGGCTGTAACAGCTGCTCTGGGCTGAGGCAGCAGGAGGTTTCCATGGGGCGTTTCCTCTTTCTTGGCAACTTTTCTCTCAGGACAGAACTGAAAACTCTCTGTGCTTCCCGACAGGGATTAGTGGTGTAGAAAAGCAGAAGCTCTTATCTCTCAAATCTAAACAACGTGTGAGGAAAAATTATGATGACTTGCTAGGGGGTGGGGGAGAGCAGAAGTGGGAGGAAGCTTTGTAAACTGAGGGTTTTCAACTCCATCTGCTTTGTACCCGCCTGGCCCTCAGAGGAATGTTCAGCATGTGGTCATTTGCTGTTTGTTAGAATAGCTGCTGAGGCTGGCTTGGGCTCCAACTGGTACTTTTCTCTCCAAAATAAAAATTAAAATGGAAAAACACATTCTTCCTGCAAAGGAAAACATGATAAAATGGAAAAGCAGATGACAGCTCCATCTTTAGTTGTCAGTGGCTCGCCTGGCGGTGGAGAAGGCTTTGGTCTATTTCTGTTTGCACCACAACGGCCCCAGTTTTGAATGCTGACTGATGGCTGTGTTATCTGGCCTCTCTTACACTGGGCAACCTCTCTGCCATTTAATTGAGCCTTAACATTCAGACAAATATTTACAGCCTCTGCTTTCCTTTTAAGATGAATGGCTCTTTCCAAACACTCTCTTTGCTGTGTTTCTCACTCCTTAAGTGGGCTCATGCTTTTTTAAACCTCCCTGGGCAGCTTGAGAAATGAAGTGGGAGTCCCAGCCAGTACAGTTTGTTCTCTGTTTGATTTCCAGGAGCCAAGCAATAAACGGGTTCGGCCTTTATCACGGGTCACGTCCCTGGCAAACCTGATCTCTCCTGTAAGAAATGGGGCAGTTCGGCGCTTTGGGCAGACAATACAGGTAAGAAGGGGAGCCCTGGAGCTGTGGGGAAGGTACTGGCTGAATGGCTGTGAAGGGTTTCAAGACACCTCTTGAAAAATCTGCTGCATGATTTGTGCGAGGACAGGACTTGCTTGGGAGCTGGGGATGAAGAAGAGTTCAGAGGTAGCTCCCTAGATAAACACATTATTGAGCAGTAAAACCAATAAACTGATTCAGAGAGGGAGAATGAGTCGATAAACTGTTCTAGTACTTGAGATATGTGTTGGAACACATGTTTCAACACGAACTGATCCTTCAGGAGCAGTAGAGGAGTGTTGTCTGAGGAGCACTACACCCCACACACAGAGATAACCAGCTCCTGCTGCATCTGGCTTCCAGTAGCCTTGCATATTATGAGAGCAAAGTTCAAGTAGCTCCTGATTAGCCTCAATCTGGGTAAATTATGATCTTAGTTTATTGATTTCCTTATACCCTGAGTTTATTTCCAAGCTTTACCTTCCCATCCACCCTCCCAAGCACCACAGCTGGATCAATGCATGGAAAGGCACGTGGCAAAGCTCGCCAGGTTTTCTCAGCAGCTTGATTAAAGTGTTCCTTTATCTAAGGAAAAAGTGTCTGGGTGTGTTTTCCTGCCCTGCACAACAGAGAAGGATGAAGGATTGGGAGGGGTATGGTTAATACTGTAATACTTCTGAAATGTTGGCTCTACCAATTTTATTTTCTTTAATCCTTTTTTGTTTGTTTAATCCCTCCAGTCCTTTGCCCTTCGTGGTGACAGCAAGTCTCCTGGCTGTGCCCAGAAATCATGTAGCAGATCTGCTGCTCCTACTCCTAAAAGAAGAAACAGTGTACTCTGGTCTGAGATGTTAGATGTCAACATGAAAGAGTCCCTGAGCACCAAAGAAATTAAACGTCAGGAGGTAAGGCAAGGGCTACAGCAGGACTGGGGAAGGCAGCTGAGGCCACGGCCTGTGCAATGTCATTGGTGGGGTAGTGAGTAATGAGAATCTGTGGGTGACTTACAGTTGTTTTCTTTGGAACCAGAGTCCTTTATCATTGATTGGAAGCCAAGCAGCCAGACCTTGGCTTGCCTTTTTTTCCCTGTAATTCTTAGACAAATCTTCTAGTGACAACACAGAAAGTGACTAGAGATGCCTGGGGTTTGAGCTCTGTGGTTTTGGGTGCTGTGTTCTTGCACGTGGATCAGCAGGGAATTAAACACTGCTCTCATTCCATTGGGAGAGTGCTGGAGCTTTCACACACTCCTCAGCAAAGTTCCTCCCTGGGAGCTGGAAAAGCCAGCAGATTTACTCGAGGTTGTCATGCCCAGGTGGCACACAGAGATTCAGATGGCAAAAGGACAAAAAAAGGCAGCTATTCAAGCTGTGGAAACGGGATGTTCTTTATGTGAACTGAAAGGCTCTTTCAGAGGAAAGCTGGGATTCAAAATGACTCTCCATGCTTCATCTCCTTCCTCACAGGCAATCTACGAAATGTCCAGGGGAGAGCAGGACCTAATTGAAGACCTGAAGCTTGCCAGAAAGGCAAGTCATTGTTTGTCTTTTTTTTTCCTTCAGTCAGTGCTCATATTACAGATAATACTGAAGCTTCTTTGCACCTACAAACATGACATGGCAGCTTTATCAGGCTCAGAATCCACAGCTGGAAAGCTGGCCTGGAAACTTGATGTGAACGGTCCTACAGGACTAACCAGAGTGCAACAGACCCAGCCAAAAAGGGATCAGTTGCACTTTGCTGTCCTACTGAGCCAGCTGGGGAATCCCTGTCCCACATGGACAACAGTTCAGACAGGAGAATTCCCTTCACTAGAAGGCCCTGTTCTCTAGAAGCCCCCAATACCTTCCTACAGCATTAATCCTTCAGTGACCAAACTCAGTGTTACCATTTCCATTGACTGCACACCCCTCCTGCACATCTCATATTTAAATTGTCAGCTTCTGGGCTTGGGGGATTTGAATATATTTTAATACTGATGTTCCCTGACAGGCTTATCATGATCCCATGCTGAAACTCTCTATCATGTCAGAGGAGGAACTCGCCCACATCTTCGGTGACCTGGATTCTTATATTCCTCTGCATGAAGGTAAGAGCAACTGCATCATTTTCTGTATCATGCTGACTTCACTCAGTTCTCTCTCATAGCAGAAGATTTTGCTGGAGTGTTGTGACAATTTCTCTTTTTGTGTGTGTGTGTGTCTCAATTCCAGACTTGTTGGCAAGTTTAGGAGAAGCAACAAAACCAGATGGAACAGTGGAGCAGATCGGCCCCATTCTTGTGAAGTGGGTGAGTACAGAACTTGGAGACAGCAGGCTAAAAATGAGCTTAAAGAGCATTTAAAGCCAAAAGCTGAAAAGCTCTGGGCTTTTGTGGCCTTGATAGAAAGATTGAAACGGAAATCCTGGCTTCAGCCGAAAACAATGGGACTCTATCAGCCGTAAAGGGCCACGATTTCACCCTGGAGACCTAACACCAGTGTGACTGCAATTAGCTGCTGATTGATGTTTGAAATGTCTCTATCTTCTGGACCCTTTGTCACTAATGTGATTTCAATAGTGTTATCGCCCTTCATCTCAAACATCTGAACTTCAAAGGCAGTGCATGCAGGGTTTCCTTGTTCTCCATACACAGGAGAGTCTGTTAGGGGTTTTATTGGGGAAGGGAATTAGAACTCCCCGAGTTAGACACGTTAATTTTGATTTTTAAATTGATTTGCTTTCCCTACGTGAAGTCTGACTCCTGAATATCCATCTGTTCTCCTGCAGTTACCACGGCTCCACGCCTACAAAGGTTACTGCAGCAATCAGCTGGCAGCCAAAGCTCTTCTGGATCAGAAGAAGCAGGACAGAAGAGTGCAGGACTTCTTGCAGCGCTGCCTCGAGTCCCCTTTCAGCCGCAAGCTGGACCTCTGGAGCTTCTTGGACATTCCTCGGAGTCGGCTGGTCAAATATCCGCTGCTCCTGAAAGAGATCCTGAGGCACACTCCCAAAGACCACCCTGATATCCAGATCCTGGAAGAAGCTGTAAGTCAGAGTGATTTTGTGCTGAAGCTCTTCAATCCCTCGGTGATTTCAGGGGGTGGTTTTCTTGGGAAGACACAAAGCTGTGACCGTAACACTTCATGGAATCAAGATCAATCCACCTTGATTCCATCACCTCCAGTTCTTAAGTAGCAGTTAAACTGAAGGTGCACAAGCAGAGGTCACTATTTCATGATCTGTCAATGTTTTCTTTTCCAGATATCTATAATCCAAGGAGTCCTCTCAGACATCAACCTGAAGAAGGGGGAGTCTGAGTGCCAGTATTACATCGACAAGCTGGAATACCTGGATGAGAAGCAGAAGGACCCGAGGATCGAAAGCAGCAAAGCTTTACTGTGCCACGGGGAGCTGAAGAATAAAAATGGACATGTAAGTCCCTCGGGGTCAGGGTGATTCATCCTCACGTTTGAAAACCTTCCCTGGGAGGCAGTTACAAGTGTTTGTTTTAGTCGGACCAGGAGCCTTTCCATCTTGAGGATTAGTTTAGACAATTAGCTACATTTAAAGAGCAGAAGAGAAAGTGCCCCATGGCAGCCTGCGTGGCAGGGGAGGTAAGGGAAACTTCCCTGCTGACAGCTTTACAATTGACCTTCAGAAGCTGGAAAATAATTAGCCCAAAGTGACCATAGAAAGTGTTCCCGGCGCTCCATCGGAAGGGATTTCCTGCTGCCTGTTTACTTTCAGGTGCTCTGCCATTCCCCGGCGGGAGCACTGGCCCACAGCTCTTCCAAACAAAAGCCCTTCCTGCAAAAGCCTGTTTGCCTTTGAGGTGAACTGCTGGGAGTTTATCTCCTGCTGCAGCAGTGCTGAGAGACCCTGCTGAGCTCCAGGGTTTGCTGCCTTTTGTTGAGGTTTGCAGGAGTAACCTTGTTTGAAACATCAACTCTATTTTTTCCCCTTACTGTTTTCCCTTGGTTGGATGTGTTTGTGCTTAACTCCACCATTACCCTTCTGGAGGCATGAAGCAGTGTGTAATGTCAGAAAAAATATCACTTCTGATTGTCCCATTCTTGGCCTCTGTAAACAGCAACTCACTTCTTAAGGTTCATTAAGGCAATAAACCTGTTGATGTGATGGGGTCTGGACTCCACTTCCAGGAGCCCTGTGTTGCTGAAACAGGAAACTGTCAGAAAGTTAACGTGGGTAAAACTTCAGATAACATGGCCTTGAATCCCCAGAGGATGTGTAACTGCTTTGGATACAGAATAAAACATCTCACCCATGCTCAAATGTGGTTTCTCCTTCAGAAACTCTACGTCTTCCTCTTCCAAGACATCCTGGTTTTGACCCGGCCGGTGACTCGCAACGAGCGTCAGGCCTACCAAGTGTACAGGCAGCCCATCCCCGTCCAAGAGCTGCTCCTGGAAGACCTGCAGGATGGTGATGTGAAAATGGGGGGATCCTTCCGAGGAGCTTTTGGCAATTCTGATAAAGGTAGGAACCAGAGCAGTTCATCTACCTAGGAATTGGTGAGATTAGCCAGATTGGACAGGTTTTTGAGCAACTAGCTCTAGCCCTTGGCAGGGGAGTTGGAACAAGGTGGTCTGTAAGATCTCTTCTGACTCAAAGCATTCTGTGATTACACTTGGGTATAGACCCCACAGACTGAGGCTCCTTTGGGAGGGCTTATATCAGAACCAACGTGGCCAGCAGGAGCAAGGCAGGGATCATCGCCCTGCACTGGGGAGGTCACCCCTGGAAGCCCCTGTGGTGCTGAGGGACATGGGGCAGTGGTGCCCTGGCAGTGCTGGGGATGCTTAGACTCGATATAAAGGTCCTTTGCTTTGAAACAACCATTTCAGCACTTCTCTGCTGGGTTGTGGAGTTTGGGACTTTTTATTTGGTGGACTTACGCACGTTTCCCCCGAGGCAGAGCAGTGCAGTCGGGGTCTCTTGTCTAGCAATGAAATCACTTAACTATCGAGCTAGGAACTGATCTGGTTTGCTTGGTTTGTTATTCCAGCTAAAAATATCTTCCGAGTTCGTTTCCAAGATCCCAGCCCGGGCCAATCCCACACGCTGCAGGCCAACGACATCTTCCACAAGCAGCAGTGGGTCAACTGCATCCGCTCGGCCATCGCCCCCTTCCAGCCCGCCGCCGCCGCCGAGCCGCGCGAGCTGCCGGAGCTCAGCGAGGAGTCCGAGGAGAACAACCCCTCTGTGCCCAACGTCAGAGCCCAGAGGAGACAGTCTGCAGCCACCGAGATGGAGCTCGACCAGAGCGCGTCCGAGTGCTGCTCCATCCTGGACTCGGAGGAAGCCAAGGGAGCCAAACCGCACAGAACCTCGTCCGGGCACAGGAAAACGAGGGAAAAGCAGCTAAGTGGCAAGAGGAAAGAAACGTTAGTGTAGAGCCTGGCAGCAGCCTGCTGGAAGACTGTTTATTTATAAATACCATGTACATTTTTTGGCTACAATGTGAGCGTGGTGGGATTCCCTCTACCGAACAGAAGACGGGGGTGGTTTGGATGGTGGAATGGCAGCTACGCTGTTGAACTGGAGGTTGGGGGTTTTTTTCTCCTCCCAACGTGGCAGCTTTGGGTTCGGGTTTTAGTTCCAGAGCCCACGTTGAAGGTGCCCACTTTGGCTTCTGAGAGGTTTCCACCTGTGGTGTTTGAGGCTGGAAAAGGGGAACATGTAAAGCAGAACTGTCACGGGGAGCTTGGTGGCACCTCCCTGCCTGGGGGGGTTTGATCAACACCATGAGTCCTTTTTAAAGTGGACTCAGCCTGAGTTCATGGGGTTTTTTCTTGTCCAGCAGCTGGTTTCAAAACCCTGTGGCTTCCTCCCAGTAAAAAAGGAGATAAAACACACCAAAAAAAAAAAAACCCAGACCCCAGGTTCAACAGGTTCTCAATTTACCTACTGGAATCTTTCATCTTAGTGTGTCCTTTGTACATTCCTCATTTTCACTCTTGTAACCTGACAGATATTTAATTTTTTTATTAGTTGTTTCATTTCAAGTTTGGGGTTTTGTTTTTTTTCTGGTTGTTTGGGGGTTTTTTTGGTTGGTTT
>JANHGL010014174.1:0-25339 GCA_024611195.1 Ceyx melanurus
ATTAATGGATATTGATTGAAGCTTTGAAAACAAAACTAACCAAACAAAAAAAGCCACCTAAAATTTGACTCTTCTTCTTCCAAAACAAACAAACAAACCCCTGAGCATTGATAACAAAACTATTTGGCTTATTGCTGACATTTTAAGAAACAAACAGATCTGGAAGGTGCATGATGAAGGAGCAGGGGAGGGTGGGAAATGATCATTACAGAGAAACCAGAAACTCAGTAGGCTGTGAATAGAGGAAGCAAATTGTTCATTGAGTCCTAAGCAGCCTTTAAAGCAAACAAGCTGGTAAAACCAACTGTGTTCACCTGTCTTTGAACAGCCTGGAAGTAAGATGGTGGCATCTGCTAAAGCTGCAGTCCCCACTGTGGCTGACCAGGCAGCAGCCATGCAGCTAAGCCAGTGTGCCAAGAACCTTGCTACCAGCCTAGCTGAGCTGAGAACTGCCTCCCAGAAGGTAGGTGTTCATCACTGCAGCAAGGTGGCTGCTCTGCTGGTCACAGGCTCCCTTCTGCAGGGCCTGTTGTGTCTCCCCCAAGGGAATGGCTCATGCTCAGGCAGTTGCCATGTCTCAGTGTTGATTTTGCTTTGTGCAGTTTCCTCAGACTCCCAGGTGGCTTCATAATAAAAAGGAGAGGGAGAAGTGGTAAGAAACCTGACAAGCTTGTGCTACCTTTCCACACCAAAAAGACAGAATGAGGGTACACTCAGAGGAGTACATCAGAGCTCTCCACTGCTGTTAGATCTGAAGCAGAGCAGAGAAAGGGGAGCATAACTTGTGCACCTGGCAAGCTGAGGAGAGCTCAGATAAGGCCCTGCTGTGGTTGTGAACTGGAGCTACCATCTCTAAAACTCAGTGAGGTGTAGCTATGTTTCCTGCACAGATTTCTGATCTAGGTATCAGTGAAAGTTTGCTTCTTTTTTTGTATACACCGAGTCCCAAAACCAAGATTATCACATACAGTTGGTTGCACCTGAGATGCCAGCTCAGGAACTTCTGCCACATCACTGTGACTTGATCCATGATGCACAGTCAGGCTGTTTGACAGATCCACAGTGTAGCCTTTCTTCTCAGCACCTGGGCTGCCTATTGTGAACACATGTATAACACATATCTAAAGAAGCTAATTGCATCTCCTTCTCTTGGTTGGTCTTACCAGAGTGCTGCTCTCTTCACAAGCAAAGAATATTGGCAGGAGTATGGAAGCCACCAAGTGTAATACAAAGTGCCAAAATGACCTCAAAAGTCATGAGAGCAATATTTGGGGAGGGGGAGGTTGTATCTGAAGCATTGATTTCACAGCTACTTAACACTGATCTGCTTTCTGGACAGGCTCATGAAGCATGTGGCCCAATGGAAATTGATTCTGCTTTGAATACAGTCCAGACCCTCAAAAATGAACTGCAAGATGCAAAGATGGCAGCTGTGGATGGACAGTTAAAACCTCTCCCAGGAGAAACTGTAATTAAGGGAGGATGTTCTTAATTTAAAAACAAAGTTAGCCATTAAAAAATTTAAGTACTAGAGGCAAAACAAGTCATGAGGCTTGGAATAATGTTGGTGCTGATAGGATTTTGTGGCACCAGAAGCATGTTCTGGGGAAAAGCTGGTCTTTTCTGTAGTGAAAAAGATGAGAACTCAATATTTCTAAGAATGCTAGTCTCAGGTAGGCTCAGAAAGTGAAATGTTTTATTTGGCAAAAGCCTCTTTCTCCTCAGACAAGGGTGTTGATTTCTGTTGCTTATTACAAATCAGTGTTGTTGTTCATGTTGCCCAATATGTCTGTTTATTCACCCTGGACAGGGAAAACATGCCAGGTGGGTTTCAGAGAAACTCTGAGTGTGTTTAGTAGCTGGGGTAAAAACCTGGATTTTGTGGAATAAGCAACTTTTCAATAGTACTAAAAACCTAGTGTGCTTTAGCTGATCTTAAAAATCTTGTCATTTGCAACTGTTCACAGCTTGAGAAGTGCACCCAGGACCTGGGAAGTACATCCAAAGCAGTTGGTTCTTCAATGGCCCAGCTGCTAACTTGTGCTGCTCAAGGCAACGAGCACTACACAGGTAATGTGTCTATTCATGTCCCTCTGAAACCTCTGCTTTCCCTAAAATCCTTGAAGGCTTCTTCTCACAGACTACTTAAAACTTCTAAATGCTTCCAGTAGAGCTCTTAGAACATTCTCATTATTTTCAATGCCTAAATATGGAGAACCAAGAGGCCTTGTGCTGCAAATGTGAACCTTTAGCTTTCTTGTGGTAGGAATAGCATGCTTTTGAACATTTTCACTCCAAATTTACCACCTACATTAATTGCAGATGTTGTTGAGTAGACTGTGTTATTTAAGGTCTTCTAGAAGACTATTTTATACTGGGTTTAATTGAGGGCTGAATTAAATTTCAAGATAGAAGAATGGGAGCATGATTCATAATTGTGTGCTGGAGCTGGTGAGTGTCCTACTATGTTGGCCAGACAGACCATGGAAACTAATTTCCAGCTCTCTGACATCATTCAGATGGTTTTACATGCTTGTACTCCCAGTGATGTTGGGTTATCTCAAGTTGTATCATCCTTAATGACCCCCTCTAATTGTTTTCAATTATTCTCTACAATATCCAGAGCTGTGTCTTGAGAAGCAGCAAGAGATGTGGTGGCTCTGCAGTCACATACACTGTTCTTGCAGACAATCACTTCCCCTTGTAGGTTGAATTTTGAGTTTTTACCACTTGACAGGTTTTAGATTGTCTTCTTTATCAGTGCTTCACTAAGATTTAGTCACTGATGTTGAGCTGTGTCCAAAACATTCTGTTTGGAGTATGATTTATGGGTTCACTACAAATGTTTCTCTAGAAAATATATTTCAGATATGTTCACATTTGAAGGATTTCTTTTGAACTGCATTTGCAATGGGATCATTAACTAGAAGTTCATCTGTCACAAAATACAAAGATGATCTTTAAAGGTACTAATAAAATTCTTGATGAAATCTGAACATAGGAGTTGCTGCCAGAGAAACTGCTCAGGCTCTGAAGACTTTGGCTCAGGCAGCACGAGGGGTTGCAGCATCTACTACTGACCCTGTGGCAGCACACGCAATGTTGGATTCAGCCAGGGATGTCATGGAAGGCTCTGCCATGCTTATTCAGGAGGCAAAGCAGGCCCTGGCTGCACCAGGGGATGCAGACAGTCAGCAGAGATTAGCCCAGGTAAGTTGCTGCTTGAGCAGCTACATGAATGATCAGAGAACCAGGGGACAGAAGAGGCGCCTGAGGACTGGGGGAAAGCAAATTTCACTCCACTCTTCAGAGAGGGCAAGGAGGAGGACCCAGGTAACTATACACCAGTCAGCCTCCCCTCCATCCCTGGAAAGGTGATGGAACAACTTCTCCTTGGCACTATCTCTGGGCATATTCAGGTTAAGAGAGTCATTAGGAGTTGATACATGTTAATAAAGATGTAAAGTTGAGTGTCAGGAGTTTGGAGCCAGGCTCTGCTCAGGGACACCCAGTGACAGGACAGGGGGCAATGGGTGCAGCTGGAACATGGGAGGGTCCACAGAAAGATGAGAAAAAACTTCTTCACTGTGAGGATGGCAGAGCCTGGAACAGGCTGCCCAGGGAGGTTGTGGAATCTCCTCTGGAGACATTCCAAACCCACCTGGACACATTCCTGGGTGACCCTGCTCAGGCAGGGGGGTTGGACTCAATGGTCTTTCTAGGTCCCTTCCAATCCCTGAAGTTCAGTGAACATTCTGTGATGAGTTTATAGTAAACTCCAGGGACATTCCCTGATCTGCAGGGCTGCAGCCTTTATCCCAGGTGCCAGGAGCAGCTGTGGAGCTGCCTGCAAACACTATCCTATCAAATGGGTGAATATAAATGACTACAGGTGAGCAAAACAAGAAAGTCATAAGCCTCGAAATGCAGGAATATAGGAATTGCGGGCTATATAACGTGCACCCTATTAGATGAATCACCACTTCAGCATTTCTTAGTGTGGATGCTCTTACTTGTTTTATAGGTTGCAAAAGCAGTGTCTCACTCCTTGAACAACTGTGTGAACTGCCTGCCTGGACAGAAAGATGTGGATGTGGCCTTGAAGAGCATTGGAGAATCCAGCAAGAAGCTGCTTGTTGATTCGGTGAGATGTCTTAACACAGAAATGCATTTCAGAGTTTTGAAAAGCAGGTGTGGGTTCCCCACGTGTCCATTTGTTGCTTAGGAAATGTGCCCTAAGTGTGCTTCATGTAAGTTCTGTGGAAGTTCATGCCACTTTTAAGTAGGTGCTGCTGTGCCTCAAGTGCTGTTCTTCCAGTTTCTGGGCAAGGTGAAATGTGTGGCTATTGTTGTCCTAGATGACCATTGGTTTGTGTTTATGAAAGACCAGCTGTGACTTCACATTGTGAAGAATATGAAAATTAGGTAACTATAATCCATCTCCCACCTACAAGTGATCAGTTTAAGGAGCATCCTGTTCAGTCAAAAAATCTTTTGTGCATCTCTAGTTGTTCTGTGCAAGCAGAATTGCTGTTCTTCTGTTTAACTGCATCCATGTCAAAAAAGACCCAACATTAGTGCACTGGTAATTTTCTGGAAGGTTATATGATTTGAACAACTTTTTTTTTCTGAATGTACCAGTGACTCTGCTACCCTGTGAACAAAGGAGAAATGTTATTTGGATAGGTTTATGCACTATTTTTTTGTAAAGCCACGTCAGGACTTCAGAGCCATTGTGAAAAGCTGCCAGTGCTTGTGTGTTCTTCTGGCAAGCTTGCTTGTGCAAGGGAGTGATGACTTGGAGATGAAAACTCTCCAACTTTTGCCACTTCTGAAGTTCATCACTTCAGATTTCATAGTTGAACCATCATCACAATAGAAAGAAACAACAGGACTATGGTTGTTTCATAGCTTTCTGGTTGACAGCTGTCCCATAGTTGGACTGTTGTGCATTGAGAAGTTGTGAAGGGCTAGTGTGACATGACAGACAATAAAATATGGCACTTGGTCTCTTCCAGCTACCTCCAAGTTCTAAATCATTTCAAGAAGCTCAGAGTGAACTGAACCAGGCAGCAGCAGACCTGAACCAGTCAGCAGGAGAAGTTGTCCATGCCACACGGGGCCAAAGTGGGCAACTGGCAGCAGCCTCTGGGAAATTCAGTGATGATTTTGATGAATTTCTTGATGCTGGTATTGAAATGGCTGGCCAAGCACAAGTAAGTTTTTTGACTTTTAATAGGGACCAAGATTATCTTGGGCACATTATCTTGCATCTCATTATCCAGTAGCACAGTATACTGTGCTAGAGTGAGCCTATCCGAGTATGACAGGTGGTGTTTCTAATGAAGCACTGATCCATAACTGGTTATCTGGACTGAAGTCACATCAGCATCTGTATTTTCTGCACAATACTGCTGTTTGTTCCTTTACCTGGTCAGAAATATGACTTGGCAATCCTCTGTCTAGTTTGGACTGTTCCAATTTTGGCACCTTTCTTTATTAACTTTCAAATGCTTGAAGTAGAGGAAGGAAATTATGCATTTGGAATCCAGACTTGATAATGCTTTATGGTACATGCTCCTGGCAGCCTGCTACAGAGTGCAGCAAGCATTTGAAGAGGGCTGGCTAAAATGCTGTGGATCTAACAAGGACTTAGATTTTAAATCACTAAACAGAAATCTGTCAGAGTTCTGTTCTGATGACCTCAGTACCAACCAGGAATGTGGCCAGGCTTATTCCTAGTAGTCTAGGTACTTGTTTGAATTTGGATATCTCTGTCATTGTACTGGGTTTATGTAAACTGAATTACAGTCAGTGGTCATTTGGTGAGGATTTAGCATAACAAATGCCAGCATATGAAAAAAAAAAAAAAGTACCAGGAAAGCTAGGAGGACTTTTGGAAAAAAAGCATCTGCAGATTGTTTTGATCTAGTTAGTAGGAGGAACTTGCAAACCTAAGAATTGATTGCTGAAAGAGGAGTACCCCAAGAGTCCTGAGTGTCCAGTCCTTGGAATTAATTTATTAAGTGTTCTATAGAGCAGATCTCTTAGGAGCTAGAGCTGTGTAATCACAACTGGTGGATATTCTCTATCAAAACTTAATTGGGTTGCAGATCCAAAGAGCATTTAAGTCTCTGAAATTAAGTAGAAGTTAGGTAATGACTATCCTTTTTGCCATAGGCCTCATTTACCTTTTAGAGTGTTTTGTTGGTGGCAATTAAGTGAAGGCCAAGGTAGAAATGATACTGGAGGTAGCTGCTGGAAAAGGGAATTCCAGATGGTGATGAGCTTATGACCTTTGTGAATTTGCTTATCCTACTGGCTTAGGGTTATGATGTTAGCTACTAATGGCTGATCTTGACAGAGAATGCCTTCTGCCTGTATCTAGTTATTTGGCCTGAACTGAAGCAATACCAGGGATTTTGGATGCCCAGCACACTGTTAGGGGAGGGATGAAGCAGAATGTAAATATAGAATAAAAGCTATTCCCATCAGCTGAGTACTATGCCATCCCCTTGCATAAAACCCTCAAGAGATCATTAGAAAGAAGAGATCCACTGAAGAACAGTGAGAATGTAGCCCCAGCTGTCTGATCATCCATCCCTTCCCTGTGACTCCATGGATATACAGGTTTTCCCTTTCCAGCAAGGGCTCAGAGCAGACCATCTGAGAACATTTAGCAAGGTAGCCTTACAGAAGTGTAGTTTTGGGGGCTAGAGGAATTTCTGGAGGCATCTGTGTGTGAGCAATCTCAGGGAGAAGCTAGAGAGTCCATGGGTTACACAGAGGATGCCAGGATACAGAGTGTACACTGACTAATGTGGAGCAGTTGTGCCAGGCACAGATGTGTGAGAGTCCTGACAACAAAAGCCTTGTTTAACAAGTAGTAAAGTTTTCCCCTTGCTCTTCTGTGAATGCTGCCATTGTTAGAAACCAAGCTGTTTGTTCCATTCATTTTTTCTGTCCTCCTCCAAGTGAAGCTAGAGGCACCTGTCTGGGTGAACAGAGGCTTGGGTCCATGTCCTCCTCCAGACTGTGCTACCCTGCCTGTCAGTGGGTTCGGGTGGTTAAACACTGCTTTTACAAAGGCAGTTCTAGCACCCTCTCTGCACTGCAAACTCTGCACTTCATGTTATGCTGCCCTGCCTTTCCAGACTAAAGAGGATCAGATTCAAGTCATAGGGAACCTCAAGAGCATCTCTATGGCTTCCAGCAAGCTGTTATTAGCTGCCAAGTCTCTGTCTGTTGATCCTGGAGCTCCTAATGCCAAGAACCTCTTGGCAGCAGCAGCAAGGTAAGGATGTGTTGCTTCATTTAGTTTCTCAAAGATATTTACTGTTGGCTGTGATATTTGTAATGTATTTAGATATTCTGCTATTGTCAGTTAACTGTTTGGAACCTGCAGCTCTATTTAAATGGAGGTAGGCTGGAGGAAAACTGCTTACTGTGGAGTAATGCCTTATACCTTAGCTGGCATAACTTGTTCCTCTGGGTGGAAATAACCAGCAGTTGAAGAGATGGCTTGGTTTTTGAAAGGGATTAGTGTGTTTTACCTACTGATTCTTTACCATCTCTGTTCTTTCAAGGCAGCAGCTAACAGTAAGCATCTCAATCCCTGACAAAGAAAAGAAATTGAATGGTGTTCTCCTATAGAATGTGCTTACAAATCATTGTGGTTGCCTGTCATGAACTGTCTGTCTGTGTCTGTGTGTGTGTGTGTGTGTGTGTGTGTATCAATAACATCTGGAAGGCTTAGGTGCTGTGTCTGTGCTGGAAGATTCCCTTACTTTAAAGATTCTATCAGCCATGCCCTCAGTTTCATTTTGTGGATCCTGTTTGTCAGTCAAGGTGCTCAGTGTTGTGTGAAAAATTACATTGCATTTAACTGTTTGAGTGGATAATCAATCTCTGAATTGGGATGACACCAGTTTCTTCATTTTGACAAATGCTTTCACAGCTTTTTTTCCCCCTGAATTAATTTTTTCTTCAGTTATCTAAGTTTGTAAACAGAATTTTCAAGTGTCAAAGTGTCAGGGTCTGCTGAAGGACAGACAGCACACCGAGAAACAAACATGAAATCAGCTGAATGTCTGAGATTGTGTGAATGTGACTTATAAGAAGAAGAGACATCCAGGAGTTTAACACAAAACAGAAACTAACCAGTGGAACATCAAAGTTTTAAAATCTTGATGCCATGTACAGTTATTGAAACAAAAGTTTTACTAAGAGGAACCATTTAATTTAAAGATAATTTTTTTCTTTCTCTACTGTCCCTAGAGCTGTGACTGAGAGTATAAACCAGCTCATCACCCTGTGCACCCAGCAAGCTCCTGGGCAGAAGGAGTGTGATAATGCACTCAGAGAGCTGGAGGTATGACTACATTTCAAAACATCTTATGGTAAAACTTGGCCCCAAATAGTTATTTCATTTGCTTTCTTTGCCCAGTTAGCTGCTGTCACTGTCTCACTGTGACAGTGGTTTGCATTCCATACAAGGTAAGCATGGAACCTCTGGGGACAATTTACAGTTTTGGTTGGAATGAAATTTGCTGCCATGTCCCCATCTCTCTTCCCTGCCACCCTGAAGGTACAGTTTAGTCCTGATTATTCATACTACTTGTGAATTAAGGAAGAATGATGCCAAAATGGACATTCCCCCCTTCTCCAGTACACTGGAAGAAGCTGCTTTGTTACAGCCAAGCTGGTACATGTGCCAATACAGGCTCTTACTCAGGAGTGAAATGTTTGGCTGGCTAAGTAGTGAGCAGCAGGTTGTTTGAAAGTCCTCCAGGTAAGGCTGTGCATTGATCACACACAGCTGCTGATAAGAGTAGAAATAGCATCTTTCTACCTCCACTAAGTGTTTGCTAGCAAGGTGAGAATGCCAAGGGATGATTGGTTTGTGTAGAGAGCATGAAGGACAAGCCAGCTTTTTATTTCTACCCATTGGTATGAGAAGGATGCAAAGGTCATTGCAGCACATTCCAGAATATTCTGAGCTTTGTAGGCAGCTACACAGTTATCCCCAAAGATTTTTAGCATTTTGCCTAGATGCTGCTTAACATTAAACAGTTCTCAACAATGCATTTGGTTGCACTGTTGAGAACTGACAGAACTGACAGCTGAGCATCTTTAACTGACCGTTAATCACTTCACAGTCAGAAGGTAAACCACATTAGCCTCCACTTCCAATAAATGAGTAGTGCACAAATGCTGTTCCAACAGCTCAGTTAGTGTAGGGTGGCATTAACATGTGCCATACTCATCTAGAAGTGCACCCTTGGCCAGTGTGTGGTTTTCTTGGCATGCTGGAGAGGGGTTTTAAGATTACAGTGGTAAAGCAGGCTAGCTGTGGTGGTGTCTGTCAATAATCAGTTCCTCTCCTTGTTTCAGACAGTGAAGGGAATGCTGGATAACCCCAATGAACCTGTGAGTGATCTCTCCTATTTTGATTGTATTGAGGGCGTAATGGAGAACTCAAAGGTAATTCCCTTTTCCCATCCCTCTGTCAATTGTAAGGTGTGTTTGGATTTGAAGTTTCCATGTTTATATCTCTCTCTGAAGCTTGGCTTTTGGTGACCCTTCTTATGTGTTGGAATTGTCTCCAATCCTTCCTTCTCTAAAAGAAAAACTCCTTAATGGACATGCATGTCATCTTGCATCTAATGCTCTGCTGCAGTCAGACCTTATTTTCAATTTCTAAAGAAAAGCAACTGAATTTAGTGGTAGACATTGTGGGAATGAATGTGCATTCTGACATCTGACGGTCAGATGGTTCCAGCAGAGTAGATGCAGTTTAATTTCCACTGTTTCAGTGAGTTTGGGGGCATCCTGGATGTGTGGACAGCAGCTGCAGGATGACTTGTCATGTTCTGCAGCCTGTGTCCCTAGCACCAGACCAGCAGGGAGCACTGGGGGATGAGAGCAAGAAGGAGGAAGGCTAAATCTGGATCCTCGTAGCCATTGATGTTTGAGCAGAATTGGTTTGGCAGTGTCAGTCCAGCACTGAGCAATGTGCCCAGCCCCGTGCTGTCCTGAGGCAGTGAACACTGCTGGCTGTGGGGACAGAACTGCCCCAAGGCCAGGAATAACTGGCCTTTGAGTGGTAGGGAAGCAGTACTGGGAAGGTAACTTTCCTTGTTTCTCTGTTTCTGAGGTTCTTGGAGAATCAATGGCAGGCATTTCCCAGAATGCCAAAACTGGGGATCTCTTGGTCTTTGGAGAATGTGTTGGAGTGGCATCCAAGGCTCTTTGTGGCCTCACAGAGGCAGCTGCTCAGGTAGGCACCTGAAGCCTGTAAAACAAGTACATATTTTCATTTTTTTAGCAAGTTCATGTTGTGAGTGTTGTGAGATTCACTTCCTTGGGGCCAAAGTAATCACACCCTTGTATTAAGCAGTGTGCTGTGCACAGAAATTGCCTGTGCAGTGCACAAGCAGCAGAGTGCAATCATGTGTATTTTAGAAAGAAGGGCAATGACATCAAGAAAAACTTTTCTGAGGATAAGGCAAGTGTCAAAGCTTGCAGCACGTGGAATTTGTGTTTGTAGCTCAAGTTCTGAACTACTAGAGAAGTGCACAAAAATCAGCCCCAGGTAAAATTAAGTTTGATTTAGTTTGTAAAAAATTGTTTTCTTGATTTCAGAGCAATATGGAGATCTCTTATGGGGGAAAAAAAAATACCCTAGTACTTCCCAGTACCACTTGTGGCTAATTTCTAACCACCATGTGCAAGATTTTCAAAGAACCTAGGTGGATGTAGCACCATTTCTTAGGCCTGTTTTCTTCCTCTCTCCACTCTAGGCTGCTTACCTGGTTGGCATCTCGGATCCAAACAGTCAGGCTGGCCAGCAGGGGCTTGTTGACCCCATCCAATTTGCCAGAGCCAATCAAGCAATCCAGATGGCCTGCCAGAACTTGGTAGATCCAGCAAGCAGCCCATCACAGGTGATTCCAGAGGACTGCAGTGAGCCCAGCACTGTAGCACACACGACTTCTTCCCTTTGTCACCGAGCAAAGGAGCTTGGGGTTGAAACCACTGCATGGCTTTGAGCTGCAGGCTTGCAGCCAGAGAGCACAGAGCTGTCACTTTGATGAGGCCTTTGACAGGGGGGTTGTTGTGTGCCATCTGTTTCTGCAGGTGCTGTCAGCTGCCACCATTGTGGCCAAACACACCTCTGCCCTGTGCAATGCCTGTCGCATCGCTTCGTCCAAGACAGCAAACCCAGTGGCCAAGAGGCATTTCGTGCAGTCTGCCAAGGAGGTTGCAAACAGCACTGCCAACCTGGTCAAAACTATCAAGGTACAAATCCTGCCTAATTGTTTCCTCCCTTGTCTTTTTCTTCCCCTCCTTCCTTTCCTGTTTGTTGGTGCTGTTTAGGAGTCTCCTATTAATAGTAATTATTTTCCAAATGCCTGTCTGCAGTTTGTCAGGAGGTAGGTTTTCCCTTTGCAAGCAGAAGGAAACATTGATTGTGAAGCCATAGAGAACTCACAAATCTAAGCTCTTCTGGAAGCCATTAGTTGACCTGCTACTGAAAGTCTTTCCATATAGTTACGCTCTTAGGACTGTAAGGTTCTATTACATTACACAGAAAGTCCTTTATATTTAATTCTTTCCTATGAGATTCATAAAGATATCAGTTGACTTGTGTGAAAGTGAGAGCAATAAATTACAGTTTTGCCTAAAAAAAAAAGAATATCCTATAGGAAAGGACTACCTTGTTAATGGATCCCCTCTTTTGCATCAGCCTGGTTTGTGGAGGGACTTCCATATATCATAAAGGCACAACAGTTGAAAACCGGGAAGAATGAAACCGTCTTCAATTTTGCAGTGAAACCAATTCAGCCAGAAATCACCCATGATTTAATTTAATTTGCAGGCCCTGGACGGAGATTTCTCGGAGGAGAACCGCAACAAGTGCAGAATTGCAACTGCACCTTTGCTGGAGGCTGTGGAAAATCTGACAGCATTTGCTTCCAACCCGGAGTTTGTCAGCATCCCAGCACAGATCAGCTCTGAGGTAAGGCAGGACACTGCATTTCCACCCTCCAGAAGCTGAAAATGCTGACTTAATCATGTGTTGGGAGAGCTAGGGAGTGCCAAACCTGCCTGTGCAATGTGTCTGTGCCTGGGAGCTGGTCCTGCCTGCCCCTTCACCTCTCACCTTCATCTTGCACCTCTGACATAAAACTAGTGAAGCTCCAGTAAGCACTGCCAGCCTCCTGTTAGTCAAGGGATACAATGCAGGTGTCTTGCATCTATTGTTAGCTCCATTTTCCATGTGAGAAAGTAAGAGATATCCCTTACCCTGCTCCAGCCCAAGAGCAGCTTTAGTACATAGAACCTAATTAGTTCTGAAAAGGATTGCTGGGGATTTTCTCTTCCAAAAATGATGTGGTTGTGGTGGCAAGAAGCAGATTTTATGGGAACAACAACTTTCTGCAAGGTTTCTGGTTTCTTTCCATGGACTTCTCCATCCTCAACCCCTGTAACTACAACAGAATAGTATTTAATGTAACTAATGAAGGGGTTTTTTTTCAGAGAGGGGAAGAAGAGAATCCTTCAAGCTTCAGGAAAGCCTTTAAGTTTGGGTTGTGTATTGTTACTGACTCTCCAACTGCTCCTTCATGCCTTTGACAGCATCTCTTCCCTCTGGCAGCATCAGATGATGCAGTAACTGTGGCAATCTTAAGAGTTCTGGGGCTGTAACTGAGCTCTGATGTCTGTGGCACCTGGATTTGCTAGGTTACCAGTGGTGAAATAGATCCAGATCTGATGGACAAATTGGAGTGCTGAAGTCCAGCTGATTCCTGGGAAGAGCTTGTGCTTAGCTGGATGTTCCAAGTTTTGTGACAAAGTTTATTTTCAGTGGTCTAGGATTAGCCAAGTGTCATTTTTTTCTCCTGTTTCTCAGCTGGATGTGAAACCTGCCTTTCTAAACTTGAAGGGTTCTTTAGTGTGCCATGTGTTTGGACTGCAGTGATTTTAGTACTATTACCACTGTGTGAATATAACAGCATGATACACTAAGTGCTAATGCCATTTTAATGCTGTTCATTAAACAGAGTTTTAGGAGCAGAAAATGTGGATGAAGAGAAAGAAGCATTTAAAAATCTTTTGTGTTCTTTTGCACTGCAGGGATCACGAGCACAGGAACCAATTCTAGTTTCTGCTAAAACCATGTTGGAGAGCTCTTCTTTATTGATCAAAACTGCTCGTTCTCTGGCTATCAACCCAAAAGACCCTCCTACATGGTCTGTGCTAGCTGGGCATTCCCACACTGTCTCGGATTCTATCAAGAGTCTTATCACTTCCATCAGGTATGTCTCTTGCAGTAACAAAACTACAGTAAATTGAGCAGTCCTTCCCCTGTGCTTTATGTACTGTCAGGTGATGAAGTAGGTGTATGTGTGTGTACATTCCTGAAAGAGCCTGCCTGCTTCCCACCACACTCAGATGACTCTGTGTTTCAGGGACAAGGCCCCAGGCCAGAGAGAATGTGATTTCTCCATTGATGGGATCAACAGATGCATCAGAGACATTGAGCAAGCCTCCCTTGCAGCTGTCAGTCAGAGTCTGGCCACCAGGGATGACATCTCAGTTGAGGTAAGGGAGACAGCACAGGAGCAGACAGAGTAATGCTGACCAACCTCACCCTGCTGCTTTGCTTTTTTTTTTTTTTTCTTGCTAGCTGTTTTCTAGCACAATTGTGCAGCAGCCATCAGGCCAGAGTGCATATGAGAAGTCATCAACTTGACAGGCAGATTCTCAGCTTGGTGTTTAGTATCTTTTTGTAGCATTGCTTCCTGAAATTACAGGCCTATTTGTGCATTCCATGGTTTGTTTGGGCTGTAATGCTGCCTAGGAGAAACATGTCAGGCTAAATAAAGCCATAAAAAAGAAGGTATTACAGGAGATATGTCATAGATATAATTCTGTTTATATGCTGATGTCATCTTGGACACCATGTCATACTGAAATAAACATTCCTGAAGGTGGCAGTTAGTTAGAAAGCAGTATAGGAACTGCAAAAATAGTATTTATTTTAATTTTTCCTCTTCCCTTTCACAAGAGTGAGCTAAATTCCACTGGCTGTCAAGGCATGGAGAGCCTAGAATGGCAAACCAGTACTTGATGTTCTGCATCCTACTGTAGCAGGTCATTTTAACAGTGGTCTGAGGGTGATTGCTGTGGTATAACTTGATACAAAAAGTGGTAAAAAAAGGGATACAACCCAGCTGTGATAGTAACTTACCATTTCTGTTTCTGTCAGGCACTCCAGGAGCAGCTAACATCAGTTGTCCAGGAAATTGGCCACCTCATTGATCCCATAGCTACTGCAGCTCGGGGAGAGGCAGCTCAGCTTGGGCACAAGGTACTGTCCTGCCATGAAGGTGAGATCACAGACTGCTGGCTGGTGGGGGGGCCATGATCTAGTAGCTGCTTCACTTCCTACAACAACAACAAAAAGCAGAAAGCAGCATATGGAAGGAAGAATAGAATAGGTGCTGCTTGAGCTAAGCAGGGCAGGTGGTTCCCCTCACACCTGAGAACTGGGGTTAATGGTTTTCTGTGCTGCTCCTGGCTTCCTTAGGTAACTCAGCTGGCAAGTTACTTCGAGCCCTTGGTTTTAGCTGCAGTTGGGGTGGCTTCCAAAACACTCAACCATCAGCAGCAGATGACCGTGTTGGACCAGAGCAAGACACTAGCTGAATCTGCCCTACAGATGCTGTATGCTGCCAAGGAAGGGGGAGGAAACCCCAAGGTGAGGCTGCTGGGGGAGGTGTCTGAGAGGGGGACTGAAACACATCTCAAAGGTGGGATGGTGCTGGCTCACAGCAGGCTCTGCAGGCAGCTGTCCATGGAAGAGGCCAGAAACCACCAGTGCTGTAGACACACTGCATAGCTAAGAGATTTCCCTTCATCTCATTTTAATGCATCAGAAAACTGTCATAAGGAAACCTATTAATCCAGCCATCACATGCATCCCATCTTGGGCAAAGGAGAGAGAGAGGTAAGGGTTTAGGGTTGTACCCTGAGTGAGATCATAGAACTCTACAGTATTTTCTTGTGAGCCTGCTGCCAAAAAACTGGGCTCATCCTAGGCAGGAAAACAGGAGGGAGGAACTGGGATAGAATTTACTGTTTCTGAGCCAGGTTAATGTGACACAACTAATTTCTTCTGCTGGAAAGTAAGGAAAACCTACAATAGCAGGAATTGGGAAAAAAAAATGAAGATGCATTATAAAAGTTATAAAATTAAAGGTAAATGGTAAGATTAATTTCTTTTTTTCCAGGCATCCCATACTCATGATGCCATCACTGAAGCTGCTCAACTGATGAAGGAGGCTGTGGATGATATCATGGTTACCTTAAACGAAGCAGCAAGTGAAGTGGGCATGGTTGGAGGGATGGTGGATTCCATAGCTGAGGCAATGAGCAAGGTGAGCATAGAAATCCAGGCTCCCCTTTCCTTTGGCACTTGGAAGCCAATCCATGTGGTAGGGGGGTGGAAAAGCTGCTGTTGGTTTGCTATGAGATGGCTGCTGACACTGTGACAGGACATCACTGCCTAGCCTGCTGTGGCCCTTGGTGCCTGCATCACACCTCACATGGTGCCTCTGCTGCAATTACTAGAAAGGGCTTTTCTGGAGTGATATGCTGGTATTTCACTGCAGTTTAGGTCAGCTGGCCTCTTGATTTTACTTCCTTTCATAGAAACATGGAATAGTCAGGGTTGGAAGGGACTTTAAAGCTGATCCAGCTCCACCCCCCTGCCATGGCAGGGACCCCTCCCCCTAGAGCAGGGTGCTCAGAGCCCCATCCAGCCTGGCCTGAGAAACTGCCAAGGATGGGGCTGCCCCCACCTCTCTGGGCACCCTGGGCCAGTATCTCCCCACCCTCCTGGGGAAGAAATTCTTCCCAATGTCTGATCTGAATCCACCCAACTCTAGTTTGGATCCATCCCCTCCAGTCCTGTCACTGCCCCACAGCCTCAAAAGTCCCTCCCCAGCTTTCCGGTGCCTCCTGGTGCACTCCCTCCACCTGCAGATTGGAGAAGAGACTCCAAACATGAATATATAATAATACAGTGGTATTAGAAATATGGATATTTATTTCTGCTGTGTTTCTCTGTCTCTTGCAGCTGGATGAAGGTATGCCCCTGGATCCTGAAGGCACCTTTGTTGATTATCAGACCACAGTTGTGAAATACTCCAAAGCCATTGTTGTGACAGCCCAGGAAATGGTAAGGTGCTTGGTTAGAACTAAGTACAACTTCTGCTGCCTACATAAGGAATATTCCACACTGTTGTGAAACTCTTCAGAATGCTGATTTTCAATCATCTGATCTTTTCAGGGGTAATGGAGCAAAAGAAGTGATGAATTGTCAGTTTAATTCTTGGGTTTTAGTAGCATAATCATAGGGGTGGCCCCTAGAGGAGGAGTGCTGGATTGGCTTTGTGCCTCTTCTGCACAAAACCTTTTTTATTCAGTTGATTTTCTGAGACACACAAAAGGAAAACATTTTATCTATAAGTGTTTTCATCAGCCTATTTTATTTTTACTGAAATAACTCCTTAGACTTACTGATGACTTCAGGTTAACCTTTCATGCATTTTTGTTTCATTTAGCCAGTGTAATAATACCAATATTTTCAGCCCCCTGCTATATCTAGGAATTAATGCAGGTCAACACTTCCAGTTGTTCTTCTGTTGCATTTCTGTGATTCACCTGGTATTAAGAAAAGAAAAAAAGATGCTGGTTGAATGGGGATTTCTGACCTCATGTTTCATAGTAATGCTTATGCTACCTGTTTGCCTTCTGAAGAGTACTTCCACTGGGGGTTGATTTTTGAGCAAGGCAAGGGGAATCTGTGTGAACACAGAACAGATCTTTCACAAAAGAGGTTGAATTCTCTCTGTTAAAAATATAGACTCTTTCTAAAGAGGGATTCAGTTATTTATACTGGTGTTCAACTGAAGATTTCTGTGGGGTCCTACTTAATTCTTCTTGGTCCTGCTCCTGTATCTTCGATGGGTTTTGCATTGATTCTCAGATTTTTCCCCATTTTCCTGCCCCTGTATCACACTAACTGAGACTGATGTAGGTGAGCTCACCTTTGACAAAACAAGGTGGCTGCACCACACAAAACCTGCTTCCCTCCCTGGTCAGGGCAGCTGTGACCTGCTGTGTCAAAGAGTGAATTGCCAGCTCTAACTGCTACTCTTTGACTCCATATGTCCTGCAAGTGCCTGGTTACTGTGACTCTACTAAAGCATGTCTGCTTGGGTTTCCTCGTGGAGCTCTTGCTGGAGGATGGGTCCTTTACATGGCAAGCAGCTTGCCCAGTTTCATCAAACAAATGGGTGTGCTTCTCAACTGGAGTGTATTCACTAATTATTCTCATGCCTGTCATTTTTCTTTTTCTCTTGCCTGTGTTTTGTTGTTTTTCAGATGACTAAGTCGGTTACTAACCCAGAAGAGTTGGGAGGACTTGCATCACAAATGACCAATGACTATGGGCATTTGGCTCTCCAGGGCCGAATGGCTGCAGCTACAGCAGAACCAGAGGAGGTCTGCAGTTTCTAGACCTCTCTTCTCTGTTCACAGGGGCACCACCATGGGTATTGCTTGGCTGTAGATAATCCAGAGGGCAGTGACAAGGGGCATTTCCCTGGCTGGGTTGTGGCAGCCATTGCCAGATGTGATCCAGCTCTCACATGATCACACACAGAATAGGTTTTTGAACCATTGGGTAATGTGATTTTTCAGATGTCTACAATGACTGTTTCATTCATGCAGTGAATGTGTTTCCATTGCCTTTGCTTCCTCAGCTGCCTTTGTACCCAAGCACTGTCTATACCAGGAGTGCTCTGGCAGGCAAACAGATGTGCTGCTTCTTCCCACTGACACTGGCAACCATGGGCCAGGACAGCATGTCTGTTCCCAGGAGAATTACATTTGGCCTGTTTAGAACTTGACTGAACCCATGATGTGACCCAAGGCCATGTTATAGTCCTGCTTTGACTACACAGATCTCTCTCTTTTACGTTCTACTTCCATTTGCACTAAAACCAGAGTTTAAAACACAAACTATAAACAGCCAGACTACTCAACTGAGCAGTGAAATTGTCTCTCTCCACAGTGTCTGGAAACCTTGGAATATTAACAGTTTTTTACAAATGTGTTTCAGAAATACTGTTTCCTTAAGGTTTCTGCAGAGATACCTTGTCTGGTCTTAGCTGCCAACATTCCCTCCTGCAGCTGCACTGTCTGCTCAGTGTGCCTTCATGGCTTGGGGCAGAGCTGCACACAGTACTGTGGAGTAAAATATTTACTGCTGATGCACCTCAGTTTCAGCACTGCTCACATCCAGGGTGTGTAGTGATAGCAACTGGGATTTAACTGCAAAAACATTTTCAGCAAAGGCTCAAACCTTCAAATCAGCTTCACTTCTGTATCTCTCCAGCCCTCCTGTAGCTCTATGGAATGAGTTTTATTCTAGAAGCACTAGGAATTGGCAGCTTTTTAACAAAAAAAAAGTAGGTTTTTTAGTAGTAGTTGCTGTGTATTTCCTGACCCCCATTACAGAGATGCTGGCACCTCTCTCTTCTCATGCTGTGCCTCTGGCTATGAAACATAGCCAGACTGTGTCAAGATGTGGTAAGAAGGTGTCTCACCATCACTGACTATTGGCTTATCTGGGTAACAGACCTTCCAAGAGTTTGTTCCTCTGTAATTCCATTCCACCACTGACAGACTGCTGGGGTGTTCTGTGCTGGTAGCTCCACAGAAAGCAAAAGCTTGCATTTGGCTTGGCCCTGTGAGGCTGAATGACTGTTTCTGTTCATCACCTTCTGCCTGAGGGTGAAATAATCCACTTGTGCTACTAATGGCTGTGGTTCCTGCCTACTGATTCAGCTCAACACACACCTATGTGGCTAAGTATGCACAGGTACTACAACTACCACGTGTTTCCAAACAGGGACCATTAATCCAACAGGATTCTTAACACATCAGCAGCAGAGGGCATTTTGGTGCTCCACATGACACTGTCAGTGCTGAGGAGCTGAGGCTGCAAGACTCAAAGCTGACCAGAGTCACATACTTTTGGAGTCAGTTTCATCAGTGTGTAACACTGTTTACACACGTGTGTAACACTTTACACACATAAATGTGTGTTTCCTATGCACCATCTGTATCCAGCTCCTCTGACTGTTCAGTTGTGGGAGAATATAGCAAAGGGTGGCACATTGATAACAGACACCAGAGTGATCACAGCTCCATTTGTGTGACACAGTGTACTAGCATGACTGCTGTTTATTGACTTTACTCTTGCTTTCTTTTCCTGTGTACCTCCTGTACCATCTAGATAGGGTTCCAGATCAGGACTCGTGTGCAAGAGCTTGGCCACAGCTGTATCTACCTTGTGCAAAAAGCTGGAGCTCTCCAGATCTGCCCCACAGACAGCTACACCAAAAGGGAATTGATAGAATGTGCCCATGCTGTCACAGAGAAGGTGAGACTTACTCTGGCCTGTCTGCCACCCTTCCCCAGGGAGTCACAATGAGTCAAATTGCTTGGCTTTTGTCTAGTTTGGTGTCTTAATCTTCCCATCACAATGCACTATTGGCTGAATTACACTATGTTCTCACTTTTTCTTTCAAGTGTTTGGTGCTGTTCATGTGCTAGATTAGCCCATGATTAGGTCTTGCTGTGGTCTTACAATAAAACTTCAGCCTCAAAGCAGAGGGAGGCATCAGAACTAATCCCCAAGACATGAGATGTCATTCATGAGACTCTCTTTTTAAGACTGGGCCAAGCTAACAAGCTGTGAACTGCAGCTTCCAGTGCTCTGGGGTTTCTTGGTTTTTGGAAGCATCCATTTCAAACTGATAGTTTGGGTTGCTCAGCATTGCTGAAACTTTGATAGCCTCTCTCTCCTTTTGCTGGTCACAAATATTGGCAATCAAATTTAAGGCAGGGGTAGAGTGTATCTTGTAAGAAGAGTTAAAGCTGATAAGAGAGTTGGAGCAAACCACAGGGCCAAGCTTTTTGAATCTGAGCAGAACCTCAAGAAGAACTGTACCATGAGAAGGCAGTATTTGCATCCTCAGATGTGACCCTTGCTTATTGTGTGGGGCAGGAGAGCATCCCAGCTCCAGACCTTGCTGACTACATTAGTTAGATAAAACAGAGATTTCTATCTTTTCCAAGGATTTAAATTGTTGCTCTATATAATATTTTTCTATAATTTGCTCTAAAGATGACACTTACTATCTGGATTCAGAGAGTCTCTACTTTCTGTTTCTCCCAGTTGAAGCTTTTAATGGTGTGCTGTACTGGGCTGCTGGTGTGGCTGAGGCCAGTGTTTCTTTGCCTGTGGTAGGGACAAGCAGCAGCTCTTGGCTCTGGCCTCCTGACAGAAGTTCACCACATTCCCTCTGCTATTTCAAGGATGATTTCACTGATGTGCTTCATTCTCTCTGACAAGTGGACTTCCTAGTTGAAGTTCCCTCTAATTTGAGACAATCTTCAGTCATCACAATGACTGCTGCACCCAGAGAGCACATAAGGAGGAAGGGAAAGAGGAGGGTGGTTACAGCTTGCAAAATGACACTGAAATTCATTTCTGTTGTTGATTCCAGTCGTGATAAACAGTTCACTTGATGTCCCACTGAGAGGCTCCTCCAGTGACATATTGCTCTTGTTTCCAGGTCTCCTTAGTTTTATCTGCCCTTCAAGCAGGAAACAAAGGCACCCAGGCCTGCATCACTGCAGCTAGTGCTGTGTCTGGGATCATTGCAGATCTGGATACCACCATCATGTTTGCTACTGCTGGGACCCTTAATGCTGAGAACAATGAATCCTTTGCAGACCACAGGTCAGTGCAACATACACAGTGGAGCTGGCAGAAGTGACTGGCATGTTGAGAGAAACTTTCTCCTGTCTAGATTCCCAGCAATGACATTGAATGAGGCAGGGAAGTGAGAAGAGACGTGGGAAAATTGGGATATTGATAGAGAACAGCAAACTTTACTTTGGTTATTTCTGTGAGAAATTCCTTTCACCATTCTGGCTTCTTCACAAATAATTATTTCAGTTTCCTTACCATATGCTGATGAAGGTGAAGGTTCAACTGCTGTTACTTCACTCACAATATGGCCAGATTTTCTTCTGATATTCAAATGTGATGCTTTCTTCTGCTACTGCCCTACTTCATTTCTCTTCAAGAGGTGGTCATGTTAATAACCTGCCTTGTATCCAGCCCAAAATAGAATGCTACAGTTTTAATAGTCATCTCTATTTTCTACTTACAACCTGGCCTATGGGATATTATAAGGAGTGGGCAGTGGCATGACCACTTACTTCTGCTCTTTCATGTATTAGTTGGTCACCATAACATTGAAAAACACTTTTTGTTTTCCTCTTTTCCTTTTCCACTTTATCTTTTGCTACAGGGAAAGTATCCTGAAAACAGCAAAAGCTTTAGTTGAAGATACAAAATTGTTAGTTTCTGGTGCTGCCTCGAGTCAGGACAAACTGGCCCAAGCAGCTCAGTCATCAGCTAACACCATTACCCAGCTTGCTGAGGTGGTGAAACTGGGAGCAGCTAGCTTGGGATCTGATGATCCTGAAACACAGGTGAGATGGTTTCAGATTTCTCTGGTGCAGTTTTCAGTTGGTAAGACACTGGGGGACTTGTGGTTTTATGCAGCATGATATGGATTGTGGCTTCTGGGACTTGCTGCCTTTACTCTGACATCACTTTTATAGTGGAATAAATCAAGATATTAAAGCATTCACTGGAACTCAGCAGCCCTTTGTGGAACACTTTCACTTTTATTTCATGCTTTTGGCAAAGTGTTTGTCTCATTTTCACTCAGTTGTGAGTAGACTCTGTGTACAGCAGGAGATGGTTTTTAGCTGTGTTCTAAAAATCCCAACCTCCTCCAGGCTCCTGTTTCTCATTCCCATAGGTTGTCCTGATCAATGCTATCAAGGATGTTGCCAAGGCCCTTTCTGATCTCATTGGTGCTACCAAAGGGGCTGCCAGCAAACCAGCAGATGATCCATCCATGTACCAGCTGAAAGGTGCTGCCAAGGTAAAACCTTACTCAGACATTCTTCTGTGAGGCTTGGAATTCAGCTTTTCCTGATTGCTTGAAATCTCACCTCTTTGTTTCTTTATCATCCTGGGGTGAGACAGAAGAATCAGATGTTTCCATGTAGCCAGCAGTTTCTGCAGGCTGCCAGATAACTTTGGTGCTTTTGATGAAAGAACTGTCATCTTTCTGAAGAGAAACTGCTTGTTTTTGCAAGCTCTCTGTCTGAGGGCAAGCTATCCTTTGATAATGTCACAGGCTGAAATGTATCTGGTATAAAATGGTACCTAAACAGTACATACTAAACAATGACATGCTCCTGATGAGCCTGCAGCCTGCTCACTCACAGCTTTGGCTTGAGGAAGGGAGGGACAGACAGATGGACAGATTGGGGTGGGTGGGGAACTTCCAATACCTCTAAAGTTAGGCTACTGTGCATTTCCAACCCCTCTCTGCTCCTTTCCAGGAAGTACATATAGATATTCAAAGAGCACAAGGTGACAGTTCCTTCTTGAGGCACTACTTCAAAATGACCCATCTCATTGAGCAGAGTGGCTGCTGGGCTCTGCTGGGAAGGGCTCTCTGTTTCCAATCAGAGCTGTGACAAAGCTGACCTTCTTGTCTTTTTTTGACACCTACCCTGCAAATGTGGATTTTCTGACTCTTTTTTTTCAGCAATTTGCCCCAGAATGCTCCCTCTTGGGAACACTGCTCTGCAGTAGTTGTGCTACATGTGTGCAGCTTACAGGGAGCTTGTAGAACCTGGGCAGTGGGAGAGTTGCTATTTAGTCCCATAACGTGCAGTTCAGGATGCCTCTTAGGCTCAGTGGAGGTAATATGCTTCTTGGCTTCATGTGCCTTGTCACCCCCTGCTGGCTCTGAAACAGGAATCACCTGGTGTTGTCTCCACCCCTCTCTCCAGGTGATGGTAACGAATGTCACATCCCTTTTGAAGACTGTGAAGGCAGTAGAAGATGAAGCCACTCGAGGGACCAGAGCTCTTGAGGCCACGATCGAGTACATCAAACAGGAGCTCACGGTACAGAGCCCAGCAGGACAACTTGGCAGGTTTTGGAAGGGTGGCTCTTGCACTCAGGGGTGTTGGGGCAGCCTGGCTGAAGTGGTGCTAACTGCCTTGTGCTGCATTGCCTGCAGCTTGCCTGCAGACCAGTACTGCAAGTGCAATGGCAGTGCCATTTCAGATGCTACCAGTCCTCACTTGGTGGTACCATCGTGTACAAATGTGGAAACAACTGCTTCTATCTTCTTTAATGTGAAGCTTTTCCTACAGGTATTATTTCCTGAGGCCAGTGCTGCTCACTGCTTTTGGATCCTGGCTTTGGGAATGTCTCCTCAGTGTCAGAGCCATACTGCACCTGCTAGCATCATCTTGCTTCTGTTTTCCTTTATGATGCTAGCAGGGATGCATAGCCTGCTATCTAACACTGTCTGAGCAGTAATTAGCAACAACACAGCTAGGGATTAGACCATGAGAATTGGTTTTCCTCCTCTTTAAGATATAAAAGTTATATCCTCCAGCTGCAGCTTTCAGCTGTTTCAGTTATGGGACTTTTTAAGGCTAGAGAATAAGACTGAGAGGAGACTTATCAATATCTATAAATATCTAAATGATGGGGACAAGGGGGATGGAGCTGGAATATTTTCCATGGTGCCCAATGATGAGACAAGGAGCAAGGGGCACAGCAAAGTTCTGTACAACATCTAGAGCACATGATAGTGGTCTCACAAGTTAAATTACATTCATTCCCATAACTGATCTGCAGCCTGTCCAGATCTATCATCCAAGGACTGAGTATTGTAACAGCTGCTTTCTTAACCTGCTTGGTGTCTCAGAACTGTTCTTCTCCTTCCTTTTCTTTTGTCAGCATTGCTAAAGAATGAGTCTGTGGAGGTGTTGCCATCTCTTTCTTGGAGAGGAAAGTGGAGTAATAGGAGAGGGGTGAAAGAAACTGAGGATGGCACATGTGCTTGAGAATGTGCTTCAGGCTTGACTTGGAACTCCAGGGTCTGAATCTCAGCAATGTTGAGGGATGTCCTTCACATACTGAACTAAATAGTATTCTTTAAAATCACTTCTATTTCTGGAGATTGGAGGTGAAAATCTGAGGAACTGGGAGCTTGGGATAGACCAGGCTCCTTTTTTGCCCAGGTATTTGCATTCTGGAACCACTGTCCTGCTTAGGTTGCACTGAGTGTGGTCAGAAACCTCTCATGATGAATTGTGCATTCTGAATTGCCTCTGCACAGTAGAAGAATGTCAAGCAAATACAGAGTAAACCTTAGGAAATGGAAATACAAGCTAAAAGTGGGGTTACCCTGCTCTTATTACCTACACCTTGCTATGTGTATTCTAGTATTGATGAGAGTATTGTTTACTGTCAGGTAATGGAAACTATTTTCACATGATTCACCCTGCAAATTTGTCCTTGGAAGTGATGCCTTCAGGTTTCTAAGGGGGGCTCAGTGTAGTGTGAGACACAACACTCCACTCAGATTGAGCCATTTGAGTGTTTCAGTGATGGTCTCAGGCTGGCCACAAGGGCTTGCTAGGTCCCTGTCTGTTCATGGGAGCAGCCCAGCCTGAGCAGCAGTCAGGATGAAACAGAATACCCTGAGAGGCACAGTGATGCTTTTGATGCTGTAACACTGAACAGCTGACTGTACCACACTGCTGTCCAGGTGGAAATGGCAGGGGATATGAAGGGGTTAACCTTTTTTGGCATGCTGCCCTCCACTGTTTCTTGCAGCTGAGCAGGCTCAGGAGCAAGGCTGATGGGAAGCACTCCCAACCTGGTTCTCATTTCCCACCCTTTGGAGGCTGCTCCTATTTGCTGTCTCTCTCTCACGATTCTTCTGCTTTCACTTGTAGGTGTTCCAGTCCAGTGAGGTTCCAGAGAACACCTCCTCTCCCGAAGAATCCATCCGGATGACCAAAGGCATCACCATGGCAACCGCCAAAGCCGTTGCTGCCGGGAACTCCTGCCGGCAGGAGGATGTGATTGCTACGGCTAACCTGAGCCGCAAGGCGGTAGCCGACATGCTCACTGCCTGCAAGGTGACCGCCCCCGGGGCTCGGGCTGGGCTGCTCTGGGGCTGGGCTGCTCACACTCACAGTGTCAGGGGTTGGGAGGCACCTAGGAGATCATCTAGTCCAACCCCCCTGCCAGAGCAGGGGCACCTAGACCAAGTCACCCAGGAACAGATCCAGG
>JANHGL010014179.1:0-11464 GCA_024611195.1 Ceyx melanurus
CTTGGGTCAAGCCGTTGGGCTCCCCGTTTGACCAGCTAACTGGGTTGGGCCACCCCGTTGGCACACCAGTTGGACCAGCTAACTGGGTTGGCCCTCCCAGTTGGACCATCTAACCAGGTTGGGCCACCAGTTGGGATCCCAGTTTAACCATCTAACTGGGTTGGGTGACCCAGTTTGTCTCCCAGTAGGACCATCTAACTGGGTCGGACCTCCCAGTTTGACCATCTAACTGGGCTGGGCCAACCAGTGGGCTCCCAGTTTGACCATCTGACTGGGTTGAGCCACCCAGTTGGGCTCCCAGTTTGACCTTCTAACTGGGTGGGACCACCCAGTTGTGATCCCAGTAGGACCATCTGACTGGGTTGGACCTCCCAGTTTGACCATCTAACTGGGCTGGGCCACCCAGTTGGGCTCCCAGTTGGACCATCTAACTGGGTTGGGCCACCCAGTTGGGCTCCCAGTTTGACCATCTACTGGGTTGAGCCACCCAGTTGGTCTCCCAGTTTGACCTTCTAACTGGGTTGGGCCACCCAGTTGGCTCCCAGTAGGACCATTTAACTGGCTTGCGCCACCCAGTTGGATCCCAGTTGGACCATCTGACTGGGTTGGACCTCCCAGTTTGACTATCTAACTGGGTGGGACCACCCAGTTGGGCTCCCAGTTTGACCATCTGACTGGGTGGGACCTCCCAGTTGGACCATCTAACTGGGTTGGGCCACCCAGTTGGGATCCCAGTAGGACCATTTAACTGAGTTGGGCCACCACGACAATCCAGTTGGGCTCCCAGTTTGACCATCTAACTGGGTTGGGCCACCCAGTTGGGTTCCCAGTAGGACCATTTAACTGAGTTGGACCTCCCAGTTTGACCTTCAAACTGGTTTGGGCTACCCAGTTTGTCTCCCAGTAGGACTATCTAACTGGGTTGGGCCACCACGACCACCCAGTTGGCTCCCAGTTGGACCATCTAACTGGGTTGGGCCACCATGACCACCCAGTCGGGCTCCCAGTTTGACCTTCTAACTGGGTTGGGCTACCCAGTTTGTCTCCCAGTAGGACCATCTAACTGGGTTGGGCCACCACAACTACCCAGTTGGCTCCCAGTTGGACCTTCTAACTGGGTTGGGCCACCACGGCCACCCAGTTGGGCTCCCAGTTGGACCATCTAACTGGGTTGGGCCACCACAACCACCCAGTTGGGCTCCCAGTAGGACCTTCTAACTGGGTTGGGCCACCATGACCATGGTGGTGGCTTCATCCACCTCCTAGATCTTCCTCCATGGCCACTCCCCACTCTGTTGCTCCCAACCTCTTGACGTAGGATGGGTTCCCACCACGAACCCCCCCCAGATGCCCTCTCAGCTCCTTCCTCAGCCCAAGCTGTGGCTCCTCCTGGACCTTCTCCCACCAGGACCACCCCAGAACCTTCTCCTCGCTCCTTCTCCTTCCAGGCCCATCCCCATCCGCATGGGTGACCACAGCCTGCGGACCAAGGAGGGCACGGAGCAGTGCATCTCCTCGGCCAAGGCCTTCATCCACCCCAGCTACAACCCCACCAGCCACGACGGGGACATCATGCTCCTGAAGCTGCAGAAACCCGCCCGCTTCACCGACCACGTCCGCCCGGTGGCCCTCCCCAGGAGGTGTCCACCCCCCAACACCGAGTGCGTCGTCTCCGGCTGGGGGAGCACCAGTAGCCCCGAAGGTGGGTTGGTCTTCTGGGGTGGGGTGGGTGGGTAGGTGGGGAACAGGGGAACTCCTTGAGTGCTTCCAGGCAGCTCTGCAACGTGGCAGCACTTTAGCTGGATGCGGGCAAGGAGCGGTGCCAGGCGTGTCCCGCTCTGCGCAGCGTCAGCCCATGAGGGGCCCAGGGAAACAACGCAGCCCTTCCTAGAAATGGACTCGGGGAGCTTTAAAGGAATGGACCTAATTGGAAAAGAAAAAAACCAAGCCACCAGCAAACAAATCCATCGAGGTTGTACCAGGGGATAAAAGGGAAAAGCTGGGCCGAGATTAACCTGGAACTCGGCGAGCCCAGAGGCGAGGCAGCCACGGCCAGGTTCCCAAAGGCACTTCCCAGCCCCCGCTGAATCCATGCCCAGCAGGAAGGTGGTTTGCTCTGGATGCTGCTCTGGCAGGAGAGCCCAGCAGGCTCTGGCTTCGTGCTCCAGGTACGTGCTTCGTTTTCTGCTTCACTTCCCACCCCCTCCCTGTGCTGCCAGGGGCTGCTGGATTCTCTTCAGGGGGTGTTTTCTGCCCGCCCGGTCCCTGCCGCTTGTTCCGTTTGCTGCTCCTGCCAAGAGCCTCTGTTTGGGGATTGCTGGAGCTGCTCCAGTTTTCCCCAGAACCTGCATCTTCAGCTGCTTCCTCGTGACATTCTCCTCCTTTCCTACGCCTGGCAGCCCCTCCGGGTACTGCTCGTCCACCCTCAATGGCTGCGGGGCTCCGGGAGGGAGTTTCTTCCTTCCCAGCACCTCCAAGTCTAATGCAACCCCCTTTCCAAGGTAAATTCTGAGCCAGGCTGGGATCAGCCCTTTTCATGGGCCAGAAAAGCCCCAGAGCAGGAGCCAGGCAGCAGCAGGGAGCTGGTGACCTCGTCTCTGCCTTAGCAGGGAGCCAGGGTGACGTGTCACCTACGTTGACAGACACTGGGGCTCCATGACCCAGAAAGCAGCTTCCCCCTCCCTCCTTTCTCAAACAAGCCCAGCTGGTGTTTGCAGGAACAGCTCCTTCCAAAGGAGCCAGCTATGGCACGGGCTCTCCAGCCTCTGCTCCACCAGGATCTCCAGCTGAAGCTTTTCTTGTGGCCAGGGTTTGCAAAACCCATCCCTCCCCCGGGGCTCCTCTGGCGTCTCAGAGCCAGGAGGTCACCCTGCCCTTCCCTTTCCAGCTGCCCTTTGTCCTCACCCTCCATCCTCACCCCCCTGTCAGTGCTTCAGCCCCCTCTGCCCTCACCAGGGCAGGATGGAGCTTGTGGGTCAGGGAGAGGAGCAGCCTGGCTGCCAAAGGAGCACATCCAGAACTGGAAACCAGTCCCCAGCCACATCAGGCTGGTTGCCTGAGCTGGAGGGACAAACCTTCCCCCAGATTGGTCACAGTGACCCAGCAAAGAAGCTTTATGAGCCCATCTTCTTCCCCCTGCTCTGCTAGCCCTTGGTGGGGTCAACCTGGCCCTGTGACAGGCAGTGGGAGAGACTGGAGGGTGGCAGAGCCTGGCCCAGGCTGCCCAGAGAGGTTGTGGAGTCTCCTTCTCTGGAGAGATCCCAAACCCCCCTGGACACTGCACTGCTCTGGGTGACCCTGCTGGGGCAGGGGGGTGGCACCAGATGATCCCCAGAGCTCCCTTCCGACCTGGGATTGTGAGAAACTTTGGAAGCAAAGCAGGGTCCTGCAGGATGTGCTGCCAGCTCTTCCCTGAGTGCTGGGGACGGGACAAACGTGAGCTGAGGCAGCAGAGCTGCTCTGACACTGGGGTAACCCAGGCCTAAAACTTTATTGCTCTGTGAAAATAAACTCTCTGGAGCTTAATGGGCAGTTCCCGTGAGGAAAAGCTCCCACACAACCTGCTTCCCTCAAAGGCTGGTGGGGAAAGGGGTGGAATTTTTGCTCCTGACAGATGCCATGCTCTCGTGATCAAAAGCGAGGCTGTTGGGAAGGCACCTCCATTGTCAGGGCAGCTGGCTGCAGACAAAGCAGCTTATGCTGGGGACGTTCAGCCCTCCTTGGGGAAACCCCCCTCCCCGTGGCCGGAGCTGGAAGGGAGGAGTTGGGGGGGGGGGGGGGTGGCTCAGCCTTTTGTCTCCATCTCTTCTCGCAGCTCCCGCGCCGCAGGAGGAGGCCAAGGGCTCCCGGGCCGCCGTGCGCGACGTCTCGGAGGAGCTGAGCAGGCAGCTGGAGGACATCCTGAGCACCTACTGCGTGGATGCCAGCCAGGAGGGGCCGGGCGAGGAGGGCGGGCACGGAGAGCCCCCGGAGCCCGAGGAAGCCGAGAAGGGTCGCAGCGAATCCCCCAGGAACGGGGAGCCGGAGACGGGAGGCCCCGAGATGAACGGGGAGAAGGAAAATGCCAAAGGGCCCGGGGAGGAGGGCGGGGAGCGGGACCAGAAGAAGGTTCAGGAGAAGAAGAAAGCCAAGGGCCTGGGTAAGAGGTTCCCTGCTCTGCTCGTGCCACCAGCTGAGAGCTTGGGTGTGGAGGTTGGTTCGTTTCTGACCCTGCTGGTTGGCCTCGGGGAAATAAGCCCCGTGGGTGGGTGATGGGCTTGGGCACAGCCTGGTGTCCCGGGGCACCTCAGGGGCACCGCTGCAGCCTCAGAGCTCTCGGGGTTTCTCTTCTGCTGGACACAGCTCTGCCCAGCCCAGGGGTGGTTTCCTGCTCTGAAAACCAAGTTTCTCCCCAACTGCTTCAGCTGTTCACCCGCCGTGAGCAGTGAGACCTGTGGCAGAGCCCCAGGAAGGTGCTGGAGCTGGTAGCTCTGGCACAACTTTGTCTCTCCTGCCCTTGCCCTCGTGAGCCAGGGCCCTGTGTAAGGGGTTTGGGGTCACTGGTTTATTTATCCACGTTCTGTGTCTCCTCCCAGGCAAGGAAATCACTTTGCTGATGCAGACGCTGAACACCCTGAGCACGCCCGAGGAGAAACTGGCAGCACTGTGCAAGAAATACGCTGAGCTGGTGGGTGCTCCTCCCTGCCTGGGGGGGCACGGGGCTGGGGGAGGGTACGGGGGGGGTGGAGATGTCTCTCTTTCCCTTGCTGTTGAGACCCAGCCCAGGAGCTTGGGGGTCACTTTGCAGTGTGTTCTGGGGGCTCTGCAATGTTGAAATGCCAGAGGACAGAAGCTGTCAGGCCCAGTCAGGTGCTGTGTGCAGCTGTAGAAGCACGGAAAGGAGTGCTCTGGTCTCTTTTCTCTCTGCTCCTCTCACTTGGAAGCTGCTTCTGTTGCCCGTCCCATGTCTGTTCTGCTGAGCCCACATGTCCTGATCTCTGCAGCCAGGGCTGAGCTGGAGCTGGCACCTGGCTGTGACAGGAGCTGCAAGGACACATCTGTCACCTCCTCTGCTCAGTCACCGTGTCCCTCTTGATGATTTCCTAGCGAGAAATTGGAGCACATTGCTCAGAGCCTTGGCCAACCTCAGCTCTCCCCAGGGATGGGGCAGCCACCACCTCTCTGGGCACCCTGGGCCAGGCTCTCCCCACCCTCAGCAGCAAAAATCTCTCCCCTCTAGTCTGAATCTTCCCTTTTTAGTTGAAACCATCACCCCTTGTCCTGTCCCAACAGGCCCTGCTCAAAAGTCTGTCCCCATCTTTCTGACAGGCCCCTTGAAGGCCTGAAAAGCCACAAGAAGGTCTCCCTGGAGCCTTCTCCTCTCCAGGCTGAACAATTCAACCAGGCAACACAAAAGTGGTGGATTTTTTTGTGTTCTAAAGCTCTTCTCAGAGCACTGTTTGGATCCCTGACACCCCCTCAGGGGAGCACAGCCCATCCCCTGGTCTGTCTCACTGCATCAGTGCCCTTTTCTCTCCTGTCCCAGCTGGAAGAGCACCGTAACTCCCAGAAACAGATGAGAAACCTGCAGAAGAAGCAGACCCAGCTGGTGCAGGAGAAGGACCATCTGCAGAGTGAGCACAGCAAGGCCATCCTGGCCCGCAGCAAGCTGGAGAGCCTGTGCCGAGAGCTCCAGAGGCACAACCGCACCCTCAAGGTGAGTGACCCCTGGGCCAGGAGCTGCTCCACCCCGGGCACCTGCTCTGAGCCCTCTGGGAAACTCCCCTGTGCCAGGGGTCACCCGCACTCCACCCTCCTGGGCACAGCTTTCACTGTGCTGGGAATGCACAGGGCCTGAGGGGTTGTATTCCCTGGAGAAAGGGAGGGGAGAAGCCCAAGGTCCCTCCCAGTGACAGGAGCAGCAATGGGGGGCTGGGAGCAGGTGGGTGACACCTCCCTGCCCTCCTCACGCAGGAAGAAGGTGTCCAGCGTGCACGGGAGGAAGAGGAGAAGAGGAAGGAGGTGACATCCCACTTCCAGGTGACACTGAATGACATCCAGCTGCAGATGGAGCAGCACAACGAGAGGAACTCCAAACTGCGCCAGGAGAACATGGACCTGGCAGAGAGGCTCAAGAAGCTCATCGAGCAGTACGAGCTGAGGGAGGAGGTGGGTTAGGGTAGGGCAGTGGAGCTCTTGGAGGGGAGAAGGTGCCTCTGGGATCATTGGTTTGGTTGGAATAGATCTGTGAGATCATCCAGTCCAACTGCCAGGGCACCACTGACCCGTGTCCCTCAGCACCACATCACAGCTTGGAAACCCCTCCAGGGGTCACGGGGACTCCACTCCTGCCCTGGGCAGCCTGGGACAGCCCTGGACAAACCTTTCAGGTTTGCTCCTCCCCACACTCCTGCTCCAGACCCTTCCCCAGCTCTGCTGCCTTTCTCTGGCCATGCTCCAGCCCCTCAATGTCCTGCTGGGAGTGAGGGGCCCTAAACCTGGCCCCAGGATTTGAGATGTGGCCTCCCCAGTTCCCAATCCAAGGGGACAGATCCTGCCCTAGTCCTTCTGGCCACACCAGTGCTGACACAGCCAGGATGCTGGTGGCTTCTTGCCCACCTGGGCACATGCTGCCTCACTTGCCCTTGGTGACCCTCAGGCCACATCTTCCCTGGGGTCACTGCCTGGTGCTGTTCCCTGCAGCACATCGATAAGGTGTTCAAACACAAGGACCTGCAGCAGCAGCTGGTGGATGCCAAGCTCCAGCAGGCACAGGAGATGCTGAAGGAGGCAGAGGAGAGACACCAGCGTGAGAAGGACTTTGTAAGTCTCAGAGCAGTTCTCTGATGGATGTGAGCACTTGGCCCTTTGCCCTGTCCCTGTTGTTGCTGTGGGATCCCTCAGTGCAGAGCCCACATTGGGTTGTGCTGTCCCTGGCCTCCTGCACCCCCAGCAGCAAGGCTGGAGCCCTGCAGTGCTCTCTGTGTCCCCAGGCCAGGTGCTGGCTCAGTGAGGACATCTTGAGAACCTCCCTGGTAACTGTTTTTGCTGTTCCCCAGCTGCTGAAGGAAGCAGTAGAATCACAGAGGATGTGTGAGCTGATGAAACAGCAGGAGACCCATCTCAAGCAGCAGGTGAGTAGTTACCTGCTCTGTGTACTCAGCCCAATTATTTGTTTTGGGTTTTTTTCCTTCCTCCTTAAGCAGGAAACATCCCCATATTCCTTAATCTGGGAGGTGCAGGGATGGGGTGGCTCCTGGGGTTGGTCCTGGTGGGCCAGTGTCAGCACAGAGGGTGCAGAGACCTCCTTCAGCAATTCTGCCTTGAGGGAGAAAGGGGCCTTGGTTCTTCCCAGCTCGTTTCCCAGTGCTGGAGCAGGGATGTGCTCATCCCTTGGGGATTCAGGCCCAGCAAGTGCCTCCTGCTAAGGCCAGAAGTTGTTTGCAGAACATGTTGGTTGCTGAGGTCGTTTCCCTAGGAAAGAATTTTTCCACATTCCCCAGTACCTCACGTTGGCAGGGCAGCTCCCAGCTGCCAGTTTGTTTGTAAAGTCCAGTCACAAGATCATGAGCTCAGTGCCTGGCTGACATCTCCCCTCTCCTGGGGAGGCTGTCGGGAGGTGCCATGGGCAGCTGGGAGTGTGTCTTTCCCCACAGCTGGCTCTCTACACAGAGAAGTTTGAAGAATTCCAGAACACCCTTTCCAAGAGCAGCGAAGTGTTCACGACGTTCAAACAGGAGATGGAGAAGGTGGGTGATGCCCCTGCTGCCCAGCAGGGCTGGAGGTGCTTCCCATCCATCCCCCCTCAGCTCCTCAGGGGCTGGGAAAGCTGCAGCTCTGCTGGTTCTGCTGGTGTGAAAATCACCCCTGAGCTGGCTGCTGATGGAGACCTGTGTGTCCCACCTGTGCCCCTGGTCCTGGTTTGTTGTCACCCTTCCAGTGCAGCTCAGCTCCCCACAGCCAGACGAGGGGCCATGTCCCCAGGTGGTGCTGCCTGCCCTGACAGAGCAGGTTGGCACTGAGGACTTGGCAGCACTTCTGCCTCGGGCTCATTTGCTCCCTTTGTGTCACCCTGGTGCTGCAGATGACCAAGAAGATCAAGAAGCTGGAGAAGGAGACCACGATGTACCGCTCCCGCTGGGAGAGCAGCAACAAGGCGCTGCTGGAAATGGCTGAAGAGGTGAGGAGGCTCTGGCTGTCCTGGGCCGGACTCATGGGGTAGAGTAATGGAATTGTTTGGGTTGGGAGAGACCTTTAAGATCCTTCAGTCAAACTGTTCCCCCACTGTCGTTTATCTGCCAGTTGCCGGAGGAGAGCGAGCGAGGCAGAGATTATTTTCTTCACCAAGATGCCAAGAAACCTTTATTTATTATTTTACAGCTCTTTTTATAACCTTTTAACTTCAAATCAGAAGAAGAAATCAGCCACCCCCTGGGGTGATTGGCTGGGGTGCCACAGCACCCATAGTCAAAGCAGCTTTCTGCTGTGTTACAAACAAATGCCATCAAGGTCATAGCTGGGGAGAACCTTCACTTTCCCATAGGAAGGAAAATGCCTTTGCATCAGTATTTTAACACCCACACCCCAGCACTGCCAGGGCACCACTGACCTGTGTCCCTCAGCACCACAGCTCCAGGGCTTGGAAACCCCTCCAGGAATCATGGGGACTCCACCCCTGCCCTGGGACAGCCCTGGAGGGGAAGAAATTGTTCCTCAGCTCCAACCTAAACCTGCCCTGGGGCAACATGAGGCTGGTTCCTCTTGTCCTGGTGCTTGTTCCTTGGGAGCAGGGTCTGACCTCCCCTGGCTCCAACCTCCTGTCAGGAGCTGTCGGAGCCACAAGGTCTCCCCTGAGCCTCCTTCTCTCCAGGCTGAACAACCCCAGGTCTCTCAGCTGCACCTCCCCACACTCCTGCTCCTGACCCTCCCCAGCTGATGAGTTGGTGGTGATGGTGCTGGGCTGGTGCTGAGGAATAGCAGGGGCGTGTGTTTGATTTCCTTCCCTGCACTTGATGGCAGGAACCCTCTGGCAGTGACAGTTCATTAGGCCAGAGTAGGTCAGACACCCCCAACGGCTCCTGGCCCTGTGGGGACAAAGGCAGAAAGGAGCCGGGACGGTAGCAACGGATCCTTGGGATGCCAAATTCAAACGTTTGCTTGCCAGAACTTTCCTCCCTGAGGTTTCACCTCTCTGTGGCTCCCCATCCCCAGCGGGACAGAGCCTGATCCGGGTCTCTCTCCGCAGAAAACCCTGCGGGACAAGGAGCTGGAGGGACTCCAGGTGAAGATCCAGCGCCTGGAGAAGCTGTGCCGAGCTCTGCAAAGCGAGCGCAACGACCTCAACAAGAAAGTGCAGGACCTGTGTGCCCACGCTCCCCGGGCAGACCCGGATCTCCTGGAGCCTTTGAAAGACCCATCCCGGGACAGCTCCGAGGCGGCGGAAGGGGCCGGGACGGAGCAGCGCCCGGCGGAGAATTGCATCCAGCCGCCAAAGCCGCCGCACGGCTCCGATCCTGCGGAGAGCCTGGGAGGACTGAGCATAGGAGCCTTGGGGCAGAGCGAGACTGAGGAAGGCACCCGGGGGGCCGAGTGAGCCCTGCGAGGCGGGCAGAGGTAGGGCAGGGGAGGGGGGAATGTGACTGGGTCCGTGGGCTCCGGCTGACCGCCCCCTCTCCCGATGGGCATGAGAGGAACCCCCCATCCCAACCCCCTGGGGATTGGAGGCTTCCTAGCTGAGGTTCCTGGAGGGTTGAAAAAGTTTTATATGCATATATATATATGATATATTGAGAGGGGGGTGTGTGTATATATATATATATGATATATAAAATCCGTGCAGGGCAATGTACACTTGATATCCAGATATCCATGTAAACAAGACTGACCCAGCTCCCCGTGTGAATAATCTCTGGAGACACCCCCCCCTCCTCCCTGGCACTAAACGCCCTTGTCCTTGGCAGGCTGCAGCTCCCCTAGAACCGAGCGCAGCTCAGGACAGCGGCCACCTGGACCCGCCCCGGGACGGATGGATGCGGCGCCGCCACCTGCACAGCGAGGGAAAGGGAGTGGAGCCGAGCCGGGGAAGTGTTTCCCAAGGGTGGATTCTCCCTCCTTCCTCCCCTCCCTCCCTGCTCAGCACCGGGCAGAGGGAGCTCCCGGACTTGCTCGTGTTTTCTCGTGCCCCGGGTGGCAGCTCCGTCGAGCGAACGAGGCCAAGAGAAGCCGATTCCCTTCCGCCGTGTGGGTTTTGTGCGTGGAGCAGGGACAAGGAGCAGCAGACAGCCGGGGTCTCCTGTTTTCCCCCCTCCGTGGGCCCTCTGCTCCTGCCAGAACCTGCCACTGTCTCGATCGCCTTACGATTCACAGTTGCCTCTTTGCTATACGCACATGTGCACAAGTGTATTAAACAGTTAATCCAAAGGTCTAATTCCCAAGTGTTTTGTACAAGCGCGTGATCAGTTGTGCAAGGCGTGGCTCACCCACCAACATCAGCTTCCTTCTAGGAGATCTGGCCCCATTTTCCCAGTGGGATTGGGGTGGAACCTTCTGCTGTACCTGTGCTGGGCTGTCCCTGACAGGGGGACGGTTGGGTGGGTCCATCCCTGGAACCCCTGGCACTGGGCATCTCAGAGGTGGCTCCTGCACCACGCGCTGCCTCAGACCCTCTGCCCTGTGGGTACCAAACCCTCAACAAGGGGTCAGCCCCTGGCGTGTGTGGTGGCTGCAAGATGTCCAAGATAAGCTTAAAGTCCCGCGATGATGTCAAGTGGCCAGGGGGGGTCGGGACTTGTTGATTCCTGCTCCGGTGGGAGGGCAGGAGGCTAGTTCCCGCAGAGGCGGGGTAAACCACCGGGCAGACGTGGGGTAAACCCGAGTGGGTTGAGGGTGGCAGGGGGTGACCGAGCTCTAGCGGGGCGCTCCTGGGGAGGCTGTGCGGGGCCGCGGGGCGGATCCTGCCCTTTCCAGACCCATCTACCCCGGGGCCCGCTCGGGCAGCCGCTGTCCGGCAGTGCCACCGCCCCGGGCACACTCCGGAGGAAGTTCCGTTTCCCTTTAAATGCAAATCCCTACCCCGGGGCTTCAGGACAAGTGTCCGGCGGGCTCGAGGTGTCCAGGGGGCTCGGGGGTGTCCGGGGGGCTCGGGGTCACGGCTGGGTTGTCACCGTGGGTCGAGCCGGAGCCTGGCATAGGTCAGTTCCCACCGCGGGGCTCCGCGAGGGCGGCCGGAGGCTGCGGGCAACGAGACTCCCGCAGCCGAAGGGGCTCCCGCAGACTCCATCCCACCGCCGCGAAGGGCTCCGCGCTCCGGCGGTGCTCGGGGGTTGCCGGGTCTTCCGTCCGTCCATCCCCCGCTCGCTCTCGCTGGGGGCAGCCGCGGTCGCTCGGCCCCGGCGTGCGTGGCCGAAATCCTCTTTTCCCGCAGCTCCGGGGAAGACGCCGAGAGCCGAGGCCAGGCCGGCGGCTCCCAGCCGCGGGTCAGCCCCGG